>JAQIXX010004805.1:0-15345 GCA_034700605.1 Willowsia nigromaculata
AGGTCGTTCACCTTGACTGGAACAAGCAGTGACACACAAACTAATCACTGACTCTTCTCTTTCCGACATGACCCTAAAACAACAAAAAACGGCTGTTAATATTCGGAAACAAACAGATACTATCACACTTGAAAGTCTCGTTGACAAGGTTGACACTGATTTTTACCTACATGATGCGATGCAGTAGTATGTAGAATCCGGTCTTTTAATTATTTAAAAGATGTATTCAAAACATGATAACATTACGGGATCATAAAATCTGCGCATATTGCGCATGACATACGCAAGTATGTGCTTATTGTAAGTAGCTCTTTTCCCATTGAGCAATAACGATTTTCTTTCATGAAATTATATTTTCAAATTAACATTTTTGGCATGTTTTCCTCGATAAGACTTCTACGTACGCTTAGCCCAAGTTTAGAGATTCTTATCTACTAACAAGCCAAATATGAGGTAACAGCCACTACTGCAGTGACTGCCCTTTCTGTTGCATAACAGCTAGTTAAACTTTCGTTTTTGAACATAATAATAGCATAATATAAGCCAAATTACAAGTGGACTACGGAGAGTTTGATGGCTACTCCCTAATTGCTACTACGATATTTTGATGAAGATAACTTACTATAATATTGTTTCACTTGTTTTTTATCTTTTACAAACCAAACTTCTCCATATTATTACCTATGCATAGTAAGCATACAGCAAGTAATAACAATCATTCACAGACGAGAAAAGGTTCAGTAGCCTGCATCTTGTGTTTCGTCTGCCTCTGCAAAACTGCCTTTACTGTTATTAGTAACTTTCATTCATCAAGAATCGTTTTACTCTTTTAAACTACGATGCATAGTTATATAATATAATCACAACAAAATGTGGGGCATTCAGCACTAACCCTTATTGCATCTATTTATTGAAAAATGACAATAACTTTCACCTGTCTCATCTTTTTCATTAAAATCAAGCATGAAAAGGGAAAAGGAACACATTTATGCTTTGCATTTTACAATCCAATTTACAAACATAGGACAATTTCTAACACTGGTGACCGGTCTGAGCGTCTTGATGACACACGCACATGTACTTGGTTTCAAATTAAATTGATTATAGCAAAAAAATACGTTATGTTTTTTACCTAAACTTTTTTTCTGCAAGTGTTCTAGGTTTGATGCCTTTGAGCGCACCTCTACTACTTCCTTCCACAGCTTTCCGCATCATCCCCGTCATGATTATGATATTAGGGTCAAAATGGTAGAAGGATCTGGATTGGCCAACCTACAATCAACAACAGTTTCATACTTGAAGTATTAAATTCATACAGTCAAACTGAGTCAAACTGTCAAACATCATTGAAATAAGAACTATTCAAAATCCGTAATGACAACTGAATCCAAACAAACTAAAACTATGTTTGCTAGATGTTTATACAGTTTAATATAATAAGCTTTTCATCCCGAAATAACATGATCTTAACTTACCTCCCAATTTAGCGGGATCAATTGGTTATTGGTTTGCTCTCTTTTAACGGTTGAAGTCACTTATGATATGACTTTCTTTGCCGGATAAGAGTATAAATCGGAAAACACAATCTGCGCTTGACACTTCAAACGTAAAAAACTTTCGGAAATATCGTTCGTTGTAGATAGTTCCGCAATCTTGAAAAATGTTTGGGGTCCAATAATCATTTCCATGTGCGCACACTGATAATGTCGCTACTCGCTAGTCATGTGGGGAGATAAACTTGTTGGTGTTTACTTTATAACTGAATACCGTACTTGTACTCCCTAAACTCAACAACATTGACAAGTCCCAGTCACCCAGAAATTCAGGTAAAAGATACTTCACGAATACGCACAACACGAATATTCATGAGCACTCTGCTGTGATTTACTGTGGTCTGGACTGGACGCGAATGTCTGGAGTGTATGAAAAATGAGTTGATCATCAACGACAGCACACGTGCTTCTCTCTGAAGATTCCAACAGAGACGTTGAGACTTGAGCTGCTGGGTCGCTGTCGCTGCTGCTGCTAGTGAGTATGCATGATGGCACAACACTAAAACCATAAAACGTCCACATGAACGTGAAACGCGAACGTATGAAGAGAAGATGATGACGGACGACGACGGATCGATGACGGAATGGATATACTTAACAGAAAAGTTGTTTTACTTCAAGGCTCGAGCGCAAGTCGAGCGAGTGTATGTACACAAACACAAAATCTTTCATTCACTATTCACTAGACGCTAGATAGCAAAGAAGGGATGGATATTAGTATCGCACACTTATAGCAGTTGACTTTGGGCTGGATTGCTGTATGACATTTTCGGACTTATCGAGAGTGGTGTGGTAATTGTGTTCGTTTGATATGAACTGCTGGACGGCTAAAGTGAGACAGTGGAGAGAAGGAACGGATTGTGAAGTTTATATACATTTACATGAAATACGCGATAAAAACGAAACGATGATTGCACTTATGTTACGTTCCAAAAAATTATGCATAGTAGATTACAATCTGTGATTAGAAATGAACCAGCAGCAACAAGTCTGGCGTCAATACACGTTATGATGACATAATATGTTAACACTCAGCTATATTTTCTTCGTGTTTGTGTCGTTGTCTCTCTACTCTCCTTCATCTACAATTTGCATAACACATACCTACATAATTATCTTATGATGTATGCATTAAATTTAGTTTTTGCCTTTTGCTTGCGTATGATGTAGATCTCGCTCGACTTCTTGACTCGAGTCTTGAGCGTATATTATAGGTATTAGGTATCGTCGTGACACACACAGTCCGTCATTATCTGCTACATATCTTTAAGTTTAATTATGCATGATATTCTGTTCCATAGTTCATACATTAATGTTGTTGGGTATGCCTGTACCACAAATTGCCATATAACTTTAAAATATGCATTAATGAAGTTTTAACAGTAAGCTTGAGTTATAGATTTGTGTAGACAACGTTTTCTGCTACCAATCCTACCATAAATTAGTTGGTATGCCAGTAAACGGACAAACCATTATATCCAGAGTGGAGAAGACATCAAGCGGATGGGCTAAGAAAACTCATACATATTTACATAGAAAGCAATTAGTAGGAAATTCAATTATATTGGAATGCCAGCGAATAAGCTTAGAATGGGAAAAATGCAAATAATAAACAATTACTGATATTAAATGAAATCAAATACTATTTCTTAGAATACTTGTAAAGATATGCGAAATCTTGGTGTTTAGAAAGAAATTAGATATTCTATCGATAACAAGTCAATTATCCGATAAAGACAGTTTTTGTGGACTAGAACATAGGAAAAAGGCAAAGACTGGGAATACTTGTCTATTACAATTTGGCATGCATTTTTTGTTACATACTTTACAAATTTGTGAGTTTGATTGACTATATGAGCTTTGCATGCACATATAAAAAGCTTACGACGTATATTGTTAAATAACAATAGGCAATGAAATTAAATTTAAGTATGCTGCCACTTAAAATTGGCTCATTACATTATTGCTTAAAGAAATTTTTATAATTTTAAGAAATGGCATCACCGACGTAATGACCAAGTGCAGTCTAAAGTTCTCCCAAATCCCGAAAGGTCGATAGCAAAAATATAAATATTTGTTGTAGAGGGTAAATTAATCATATAATCCTTATTCACTCATGTTATATTTGCTGTTATATAACCTCGTAATATTTCCTCGTATGATTCATCCATTACATAATGATTATTTTACACTTCTGACTATAAAATTCATATCCTATCGATGCGTCGCTTTTTCCTTTGTCCGATGATCGCATTATTGCATGCTACTATTCTATTCGTACTGAATGCCCTATGTCCTATTCTGAACCTCTGGACTAGGGTCTAGGTCAAGGTCGCAAGTTAATGTTTATTTGTAAATATACAGATAAGAGCATTATTGTCTGTTGTACCGGGAATCGCAATGACTAATTATTCCTCATGAGTATCCCAACTTCCAAACATTTCCTAGTACCGTTGCAATAATAAATTATAATGTCTTATATAATAACTAAAAATAGAAAATTTCGAGATTTGAGATGACAAATTCACGAATTTGATTGATGCGATGAGGTAATCTTCAACTCATATATTATTGGGATGGGGCATTGTTTGTTTTGCTTTTAACTGAATGATCTGGAAAACAGTTTTTCCAAGACTGTCATACGTGCATAAGAATCAGAAAATTAATTTAAAATATGATGCATTAAAAAACTACTTCAACTACTTGAAAAATTTCCTTTCTCGCAAAATATATTGTTTTGCAAGTGCGTGCGTACATCCTATCTTGTGATTACTGACAACCTATCATATAAAACACAAATTTTTAATCCTTTGGCTATGACTGCACTCACGTTTTGAAACCTCGTAGTCTCGTACACAAATTACATGAGAAGAGGGGTATATTACTATTTTTTAAATGTTCTTTGAACCTGAGTTAATTTTATTACATGATCATCACATGATCTCATAATGATCCTAATCATTCTATGATTATCCTTCAACTCTTATGTGTGGGGAATTATTGATGATGATATCCCTTGCTTATCAGCGCGCACACACACACACACATACACAGACGATAGTGAAGAGGATGAACAATGAATGAAAAGTGAAAAACAAATTCCTAAATAGGATCTGCTCGCATCCCAGTCTACTTCTCCTCAAAAGTCTAAAATGGCTCATTGATCATTTACCCTTTTTATTATTGCGTTCATCAACATACAGCTTATCTTCTTCATCTCACTCGTTTAAAATGAAATTTGAATTCGTATCAAACGATAAACTCTCGTAATAGTAATTATTATCGTAAAGTTGTATTCACGTAATACAAATAACACTGTATAAAACTCTTGAAAAATTTGTGAAATTTCACTACAAACTTTTTCAAAACAATGACCTTTACAGCAACAATAATAAGGGGTGGGACTGAGACTAACTGCACTGCTGAAATGTATAGCCGACACTCAGAGACTATGATTTGAAATGCGAATTTAGGTACTACTGTTCAAAATTGTTAACGGCTAATGTAACATAATATTTAAGTATATACTCTGGCAAGATTAGTTATTGTTGAAGACGTAATCAATGGTCATACACAAATTTATCAATAGCAGATGTGAATAGCCGGCGTTGTTTTTAATGATGACTTTAAAAATAATGATTGCCTATTTGTATAGATAGCGTCTTCACACATGATAATTTTAAATTAAAACTGCACACCTCTCCTGTTTTACTATATATACCTACGTAATATACATACATATATATGCGCATTACACATTATTGCATGAATTCTTAAGCTTCTCTACACTTCTCGACAGACCTATTCATTAAATATTACAATTTTTTGAAAATTAGGTGAAATAATAGCATTAATTACAACCAATGTGATTTCCCTTTCTTTCGCTGTATTAATTTTTTATTTTCCAATTGGTAAAGTCACTTTACGACTCGCTGAATATTACATCAACGATCGTGATCACTTTTCAATTCAGTCTTGAGCTTTGTAGCCTTGAATTAGGACGTGTCTCATCATCATCACGTCTCCTATTCTTGATGATGAGTGAACACACAGAATTCCCGAAAAAATCAATCAAGTTTTCATCGTTATAAATTTGTCAAGTGTGTCTGCAGAGCATCTTGGAAATTTTTGAAGCTCGCTCATTGACCAAATTGTTCAAAATGAGGGGTATCAGTGTTCACCGAAAATACCTATCGAGGCACAGTTTCCTCTTGGTTCTCATAATATCGGTTTTATATTCAAAAGCAAATGCAGAGCCTCAGTTTAATAGTGGAGGTTTCATTGACCAGGATGATGATTTGCTTGCCTTGCCTTCTGAGATACGTCCTCAAGTGGAAAGAAGTGGTCCAATAACAAGCTACGCTTTTGAAAATGCTCCTCTGGAATCAAATCCCCCCGCAGCTGTGGTGGTTCCACCACCGACATCGGGGCCACAGCAGCATTCTTCACAAAACAATCATGCATCAAGCAGTGATTTAGTTCCTCAGGTGAATCATCAAGAACAATTTCAGCATCATAGTCCCACTGTGCTTCAACCAGCCCCAATTCAGTACTCGTCGGCAGCAACTCTACCATTTTATGATGGAGGAGGATATGCTGGAGTCCCTTATGGGATGTCAATACCTGTTGCTGGCCAGTCTCCAGTAGTTGTTGGGGCACCTACTACTGTTTACGTACCTGATGCACAAAATGCTGTAGCAGTGGGAAGTGAATTGGGTTGGAACGCTGGTGTGCCTGGAGTGATTCACTATGCTGCACAGGCAGGATTTCTTGAAATCTACCACGACATTTTGAAGCATCCACATAAAGCACTTCGCTACTTGTTCACTGCGGCTCAAAGGCTCTCCATCCCAAAGGATCACTACCTTAATGTGATCAGTTTTGCTGGAATTTATTTATTCATGTCGTATCTATTTTATTCGACTGAAGACGTGTTACAATTGACCTGTGAGGTAACGGGGGGCAACAAAAAAAGTGTTCAAAAAGAATGGAGACATCATATAGGAAGGCGTTTTGTTCCAGCTTTGCCCGTGGACAAAAAATTGCAGAAGGCGTTCTTAAAATTGTTCCGTGGACCACATCTTGAGGATGAGGGTAGTTCAAGCGAAGAGGACTTTTCCGGGGAAATTGGTCAAATTAACGAGCTCATGCCGAAAGGATCGTTTTTCTACAGCTTGTCTCCCATTCACATTGAAGCCTGGATGCAGCTTCAAAGGCTATTTGTAATGCAAAAATCACCCGCAGATGTGTATCACCTCGCCAGAGATCTTCTCTATCATCAAAAGGTCAACCCGAAAATCTGGTATCTCGGATTGATTGCCGCCGCTCAAGAAAGACCTGACATGACCGGCTTCACTTTAGGCCATCCTTTGGACGCCATGCCAGATTGGTTTATTCCTGCACATCTTATCAAAGACGAAATGGACCGCTACAGGAGCATCAGTATTGCAAGATCGGGAGATCACGGGAAGAGAGTACGACGAGAAATTGATATGATTCCTTTAGTTCCTGGAAGAAACACGACCTATGTTCGTAGGACCAGTGGAAAGAACAAATCCAAATCCAAGTACCGAAGCATTACCACCTCATCCGAAAACGTTACCACCACAATTGCTCCTATCTCGACCTCAGACAGACCCGTTCCAGATTCCGCTGAAATGAGTGGAGAATTTGTTGGTTTGGATGGAACCATTATCAGTGCCTCTAATAGTGGCAATAAACTGCAATTCACAAAGAAAGCCAAAGAAAGGAGTGAGGAAACTGTCGAAGTGAATGAGACAAAATTTCAACAGACTATGTTGCGTCACGGAGGAGGACTTGCTCGCCAGAGCAACAGGAACAAAGGCTCAGGAGGCAGTGGCGGTGGAAGAAACAAGGGTGGCAAGTACAGTTCAAATAAGAAAAAGAAGGGTGACAAGCATAAGAAGGACAAAGGTAAAAAGAAGGGAGGCAAGGGAAAGGGCAAAGAGGAGGAAGAAGAATGCATTCGTGTTGACGGACGAGTTGGATTAGATAACGGGATTGAGAACAAGTTGTGGTACTGGAGAGAAGATCTCATGATGAATCAACACCATTGGTGAGGATAATCAACCCAATTAGCTAATTTTATTGATGTTATTATGATAAGAGGAAAATTTTCTCTCTCAAATTTTTTGACGATGATGAAATAATCTTGTTATTGCATTCAACAGGTACTGGCATCAAGTGTATCCTTTGAACGCTACAAGGCATCCTGACAGACGAGCAGAGTTGTTTTTCTTCATGCATCGTTCCTTTTTGGCAAGGTAATAGTGCTGATAAGCTGACTGATAAGCACTCTCGTACTGTGTACACTATTCTTCTGCATTTTTGCATCTATTATTGGTGTTAGCGCAGAGATGTACAATGTTGCAGTGCGTATGCTTTTAAACTTTTTCAATTCACTCTGAGAAAACTCAAGTTTTTATTACGATTATCCTCATGACTGACTGAACTAGAATGAACTTGATGGTTTGCTTGAGTGAACTCAAGAATAGTAATTTAGATCGCAAGAGAAAAAAGTAAAAGTTTTTTATGGACTGAAGACAAGACTCTGTGAATATGTGTATGTACATACCTAGTAGCATAATTTTTGCAATGAGAAATAGAAAATTAACGAAATGAGATTTTTTTAAGTAGAGGGTTTTGATAGAAATGAACCTACCCTTATAGTGGATTGTAGAAATCGATTATAACTTTTTAATGTATGCAAGATAATCTCTGCATTTTTCCTATTTATTCATGAGTATCGATTTATTTAGTAGCCTGTGCATGCCAAATAATATCGAAACATGCAGGATTAATAGCTAAAACTGTGTTGATGAGGTCAAAGCCACAAAAAGCGCTAATGAGGGTGAATTGAGAATCAATGATGCTTTTTTGGAGATCGTGTCGTTGATTACGACATATGTTTAAAAAAATTAAGCTTGCGATTTTGATGATTTTTCTCAGGTACAACGCGGAGCGATTGTCCAACGGTCTACACAGAACGTATGAATTGGATTTCCACCCAGGTGGGATCCTTCATGAAGGGTATAACTCACATTTGGCTGACTTGTCTTCTGGGAAATTTTGGGCGCCCCGTCCACCAAAGCAACCGTTGACAGACATTATCCATTTGGACGATCCAAACTTTTCCCGAAACATTCTTTTCCCGGAAATTATGGAAGTTTATCGTCGTCTTGTAAAAGCCATTAAACTCGGCAAAATGGTCACGGTAAGTTAACAAAACAGTTCAGTATAAGTTTACTTTAAGATTTAATTAGCTAATAGCCAATGGTTTTTTATTCAATTTTTGTAGAGGAATGGTAAATACATCAAAATTTCCAGTGCCCAGGGCATAGAGCCATTTTCTAACACTGTGGAGGCAAGTGAGCTCTCGGTGAATCCCATTTACTACGACACGTTTGGTATTCATAACTCAGGTATGTAAATTGAGTACTGATTTATTAACGTGAATACTATTTCAACAATATAAGATATTTAAGCTGATTTAAACACGAAACACGTATCGTATCTCATCGTAGGGCATCTCATGATATCATTTTCCGCGGACCCCCTTTACGAAGCTCATCTTCCGCCTGGTCCAATGGCTGAGCAAGCCATGTCCATGAGAGATCCGGCTTTTTTCACGTATCACACGGCAATTGACAATTTATACGAAAAGTTTAAATCTAAACTGGCACCATACAAAATAATTGGGGTAAGTCGAGACTCTTTGTGAAAATGGATGAATTTAAGAAATGAGGAAAATAACTGAACACCAATCTATAGGGAGACTGGCCCCTGCTTTGGCGAGGAGTTGAGGTTCATCATGTTGAAATCCTTTCCAAGGGTCATAACACCCACAATCAGTTGAGGACATTTTGGACAGATAGAAAGTTTGAATTGTCCCCAGGTGTGGACAGAAGCGTTGATATTGCGGATGACGACCATGCCAAAATGTGTGCCGTCCATTTGGCCCATGAACCATTCCTTTTCAAATTTGTTGTGGTATGAGATTGACAACTTGTAGTCTAGAAGTAGCTGTAACAAGATTATGTTCCAGTTTAAGTTGCACTAAAAAATGTTGACTTTGAATCGGTAGGAGCGGAAGCCATGTGCGAGAACCAAGACTGGAAAAGCAACCATTCGTATTTTCATGGCTCCACGTTATGATGAAAAAGGACGCAGACTTCACATTGAAGAGCAAAGACGTCTAATGTTCCAGTTGGATGCTTTCCAGGCAAAATGTAATTACACAATGTAGTTTTTATGCATTTATTCCTCTTGCATGGCAAACTGAACTAAAATGATAATTTTCTAATGTTTAGTACGTGTTGGTAAGAATATCATCACGCGCAGATCTCACGACTCTTCTTTGACCAAACCATGGTCACGCTCTCTGAAAGAAATGGAAGCAGCCGCTGGTCAAGGAGGAGCCGCAGATTTCTGTGGTTGTGGTTGGCCACAGCATCTCTATATTCCAAAAGGCTCCCCTAAAGGTTTACCCTTTGACCTTTTCGTCATGGCCACCAACTACGACGAAGATCGTGTTCAAGACAGTCCAAAGGACTTGCAGTTCCCAGAACCATGTAACTCTCCATACATCTTCTGTGGCCACCCCAGAAGAAGATACCCAGATGCTAGGCCGATGGTAAAAAATTATTTAAATAGAGTTACATAATCAGACATTATGTTTTTTTATTTATTACAGTAAGCATTGGGTTGCTAATACAAATATTGTGTTTTTTATATTTTCTGAAGATGTATCCCTTTGATCGTCGCGTCAACAAACTTCTTCTTCCTTGTCACCCAGGCCATTCATTTGGCAGTCAAGTTTGTAAAGCCTTTAATATGGTGTTCCTTAAGCAAATAGATACCCTTGAGCAGTTTGTGTCACGGGCCCCTAACATGAAGTCACTAACGGTAACGAAACCACATTACTAAAATTTCGCTACATAATGACCACAGTTTAGTGTACCATGAACAAATTATGCATTAAACATTTTATTTTCAGTTCACCATCAAGCACATTGATCACTTTTACCCGAGCGGAGGATGGTCATCAAATTCCAATTCTAATTCCAATTCCAACGATTCTGATGAATAAAAAGGATAAATTAACGACTCTTCCGCCAGTATCCTGAATTGCTCAATATTTTTGTGTGTAGCAATGACAAAGTATCAAACTACGTTGACAAAGTAGTTAAAATGTACAATAATTTAATAATTTATTCCTGTTGTTAATTATAATATGCAAAATAAAGCATTGTCTCCCCCAGAAGTTTCCTTTTGTTAGTTTTGCAATAAAATATAGAAATGTTTTTATGAAAGTATACAACTGACGTTTTGGCCATTTTGGTGGGGGTACTATGGGCCAGCAACGAGTCAAGTGGAGTAATAAAGAATAGTTTGTGGTTATAAAGGATTGAGTTTATTTTGACGCAAATTTTGTGCATCCAAAGTAGTGCCAAAAGTGCACGTGTAAATCATGAATTTTTATATTTTTGAAAAGCGAAACCAAAAATAGACTTATCGCTTATCAAAGACGTTCTAGATTTTTAAAAGTCTTTTTTTATCGATGAAGGAAAGATGAGTCCGACCCTTAAAAATCTTGGTTTCATTTCCGCATGTACCTTATTATTATTATTACTTGGTTGTAGGCAGGTAGTGGCAAATCGACTAGAGAATTTTCTATTGATATTTAATATTTTTGCAATCATTGATAGAACCGATACAGAAACATTCATGTTTGAAAAATTCGGCACATCTAAAACAAGCATCTCCTCCACAATATTTTTTTCATTTTGATCAGGAACTTATTTGTAATAATTTGCATCGTATTATTATTAATCCGTTGGAATTGATTGCTGGTTATACAGGAGTAGGGATTAGTGTTTAAAGGTAATAATTTTAAAGGTTATATGCGAAATTAATGATATTATATTCGTTTTAATCTGGATTGTACTTGTACCTGTAAACTACCTAAATGTTTGTTATTGTTAACTCGAGTACCATCATCACATACATTACAACAAATCAGGATCCCCCAAAGAGAACTTTCAGTTTTCATCTTTTAAATTATTTATCAAAATCACTTAACGAGCTTAACGTTAGGGTGCATCGCAAACTCACTACAAGCTTGATAATGATGCAGTAGAGAAGTAGGAAGCTGAGCCAAGCAGGTGAAAATTGAAATTAAAATGCAGTTCATACAATATTATGCTAGACCACTTGGTATCCGATTTTATGGGGGTGGTGGTTGCTAACATGTTATCATTATGCGTATCAATTTTTCATATTCATCCCTTAAAAATCGTATTAGTATCTGTTGCCTTCTTTACTAAGGTTTGCATCTGCCAACAAACAATAAAGCTTATCTTGAACACATTACACATTGTAATTTTGTCTGCACAAAACCCAGCAAAAAAGGTACATAGGGACTGCAAATGTATCATTGAGCTCCGCCTTCACTGAAGATGTGTTCCTACAAACGCAAGTTTAATAGTGGTATTAAGGGAATGATAAGGATTAAATGATTATGATAAGCCGGTGAGTAATCTAGTTCTTTTTTTCTGACTGAGCAATTAAGTGTGTGTGCGTATCGAACTGTTATATTATGATTTTTTTTTTCAAAAGTAAACGATACTCGATACTCATCTTTCGCCATTCATTTCAATGTGAGAGCATTTTTACAGAAACTGCTATACATTAGTAGCTTTGTATGAATATTTTTACAAGTTGCATTTACGTTACGTTTTTAGTACTATTAACTAGTACTTATTGATGATAAGTCATCATGATGGTCTCGAAATATATAGACAAACATACAAACAATGTATTATGTATTTACACGCATGAAATAATTCCACATTTCAAATTCGAGGATCATGAATTTTTTTCCCTTTCCGTATTTTTAAATGTATGGTTGTAAGCATTTATCAGTCTCAACGCACGTGCAGCATGTCAAAGCTATTTAAAAAGTGCATACAACAATCAACAAAAAATTGAGGAAAAATTACACATCTTCTACATTATAGGACAATGAAAAAGAAAGCTGATAAAAAGCACGTTTCATTTTTTGATTATTCTACTAACGTCAATTATTGTGAAAGGTGTATTCTATCTTTATGGATATCAAATGATTTCAGTTTTTCTTTGGGACTCTTGCAAATCCAAATCTTCTTCTACAATTCATTTCTCTTTCACTCTCAATTCTGGTTGGAATGGCGTGGGTGGAGGAAGTAAGCCAAATAGAGTCTACCTAACACTTGATTCTTTCAAACCAATGCAATCATTAAGTAAGATTCATATCTTCACTGAATTCGAATTCAAGCAGTCATAGAATTGAAAAGGAACTGATGATTTTAATTATCTATATAAGCAAGATAATCTTGAATCAAGATCAACGAAGAACGAATTCTAGCATTTTCGTTGCGGTGGTGTTCTTTTCCTTGTTTTTATTTGCCTTCCTTTATTATCTTCACCTTAGCAATTACTCTGAGTTTTCACTGAAAAAGTAGCGTAATGAAGTTTAGGTATGCAGTAATTATAGCTCTCATTTAGCACTATCAATTCATACAAGTGCAAGTGTTATAATTCTTCAAAATCTAGGAGGAAACGAATATCAATCTTTATTTCGTATTATTGTTGCACAAAAAAGTTTTAGCTAGCTCATTTCAGTTTCAATCTTGACATACTTGTGTGCGGTGCTCGAAATTGCATGATGGAGGGCCTACAATCAATTTACCATTTTAGCCTACAATGTTCACCATGTGTGCATTAACATATTATACTTTTTCAGAAATATTCGTAGGCAATTTTGAAGGCTTAATTAGTACAATATTGTGACGGTGAAACTATATCGCTGATATTTTTCTGGTGACGCAAGAGGACATTGTTGTCTGCTGCGTAGACTCATACTTGATTCTCAAAATGTTGTTATTTTCAAGTAGTTCATCGTTGTGGACCACCACGACCACCAGAAAACAAAAAATGTGTTCATTAGGTGTATTAGGAGTGCCAGTTTTATCAATTATTCTAGTGAGTTTTATCAATTTGACGGAGGGAGCTATAGATGCAAAACAGCAACTCACCTATTATCAGACCTTGCAACGCCATTTGAATGACTTTACAGTTAAAGATGACGCTGAAGATTTACTTGCACTTCCAAGTGATTCCGGACCTTCAGTAGCTGTGGTAGCCCCTCCACCATCTCTTGAAAGAAATGGACCTATAACACAATACGCTAGAACGAAAGAAAACGAAAAGCAGCAACAACAGCAGCAGTCGACGCCATCGCAAAAGATTAAAAAAACGAGAATCAACCGGTTACATCGTCGTCGCCAAGCACAGCAAAAGGAAGATAATGTTGCGCAAGAATCTGTTGCAGCCGTGGCATACGCTCCGGCACCTTCAACCTTCACGTCTGCCTCAAAAAAAGCGTTGCATCATAAGAGTGATGACAATACTGCGCAAGAGTCGACTTCTTCGGTAGCCTATGCACCCGCTCCCAGTGCTCCAAGTGCTCCTAGTGCTCCAGCGCCCTTTACCTCACCCGCAAACAGACTACTTTATCACAGAAATACTGATAATGTGGCACAGGAATCTTATCAGAGTAATGCATATGCTCCGCCTCCACCGCCATCCTTGACTCCATCTTCTTCGTCATCGTCTGCTTCTGCAAAAAGTTATAATGAGATTACGAGCAGTTCTGACACCAAGGATAACGAGGCCCAGGAATCTTATCAAAGTAAATCTTACGCGCCAGCTCCTGCAGCATCCAAAAGCTATACACAATACCAGAGAAACTATGGTACCAGTGAGTCGAGTAATACTGCAAAGGATAATCAGGCACAAGAGTCTTATCAAAATAGAGCATACGCTCCACCTCCACCTCCGTCGTTAACACCTGCTGGTGCACCATCTCCATCCCCTTCAGACTCCTCCAAAAGTTACCATAATCAATATCAACGAAGTGGTTCTCCAACAACAACTAATGATAATCAAGCATTGGAATCCTATCATGCCCCATTGCAGTATGCACCACCTCCGCCACCGGGACCACCATCTTTAGCATCTGATAAAAGTAGTCCAGCAGGAAATGATGACCGCGGAACAGGTTCTTATCGCGCTCCAGTGTCATATGTCCCACCTCCACCACCAGCATCTTCCAATTATTATCCTCCTGCCACTTACAACAGTGCAAATAATTACAGAAATTCATATTATCCCCAACGTAGTGGAGCACCACCTCCACCACCTGTATTAGCATATAGCCCTCCCTACACTCCAGGTCATGAGTCACCTCAACCAGCTCCTTCTAGTCATCATAATAATTACTATCCCCCTGCAACCTCTCATACGCAAAGCCACCAAGGAACAGGTCCTTACCCAAGCGACCCTGCAGCGGCGGGCTACGCTCCATTTCCTGCGACAACTCCAGCTCCTGCAATTCGTGCTCAGTACATTCGACAACATGGGTACTACTCTTCCCCAAAACCAACCATTCTCCAACCTGCAAACTCAAGATCATCCCCAAACAAGAATGTTGTGGCTTCCGCCTCTGCTTCCTCCCCGTTGCTTGCTCACCATCCTCATCTAACAAGCATTGATAAATATCAACAAGAACAAAGACATCAAGACATGTATCATGAGCAAACATCATACTCGTCCCCAGCTTCTTCAAATTCCCCAATGTCAGGTTATGCGAGAGAGACGTTTGAATTTTCTCCTGCTCCTCCAGGTCCACCACCCCCACCCCCTCCACCACAGACCCCTGGTGGTATAGAAG
>JAQIXX010004806.1:0-15344 GCA_034700605.1 Willowsia nigromaculata
CTGCTCCTTCAAATGAATCCCCATCATCTTCATTCATAGGTCGTCAGAGTGGCAGCCCTGTGAAAACTAGTAGTGGAGCCAGTCCACCTGCAGCTCCTGCTACCGCTGCCGGCCCCCCACCAACTGTAACTGACGATGGGTTAATATTGACCCCAGTTGTTGCCAAAGTTATGAGGGGGCCACAGCAACAGAGGGCCACCATCCAGAACAGGATGTCATCTTTGCAAGATGACCAGCAAAATACAAGGTTGACGGGTGCGAGATCCAATCTGAGAAACTTTTTGAATCAGCATCAGGCGGCTACTTCTTCAGCTTCAGAGAACAGTAAGCAGGAGGGAGAAAGTCAGATGAAATTCTCTTCCTCCAATACTTCCCCTTCTTCTCAAGGGAGTTTGTTGAACTTACCTCCACTAACTAAGTCTTTGTCTGGAGATGCTATTTTAAACAATTCACAAAATCTAAGTCCTATCCTTATTAAGCCTGCTTTGCTGCCCACAACACAAACCAGTCCTTCGCATGATAACAATAGTAATGACGCTCCATCTCCTGAGGTAAGACGATCACAACAACCACAGCAACAAATTAAACCTATGACTCCTCCGCAGCAGCAACAGCAGCAAGCGTCTAGTAGTATTATTAGTGGTAGCAATAATAGTAGTAGTAATGAGACGCCACCGCAAAATCAACAACAACAACAGCGTCCGGTACTCATCCCGAGACAAAAGAGTCTTTCAGAGTTCCCCAAAGTTGCGAACCCACCACCGACCGTTAAGATTGAACCGTTAAGTATTGAAACGGACGTTCTCAGTCTGAGTGGGAAGCAGGGAGCTGTAAACAATTCTAATAATTTTAATAACAATCGAACTAACATCCAACAACAGCGACAAGGTGGTCAACAACCTCAGCAGCAGCAGCAGCAGCAACAACAACAGCAACACCTCCATCAACAAACGCGTCAAGTTGTTCAACAGCAACAACGCTACCAACAGCAGCAGCAACAACAACAGCAGCATCAACAGTCGATCGGAAAAACGACAACTCGAAGTTACCCCGACTCCTTGCACCGGACATCCTCCGGAAGTAGTATCTTTAGTCGAGCGAAAAATCTCTTTTTTGGAGGTCAGGATCCCTCCGCTCATCATCTTCCCTCCACAAAACTCCGCCCCAAACTCCCCACCCAGTCATCACTTTCCACCTCCCCACAGTCCTCCAAACTACTAACCTTCCCAAAACAGTTTGAAGCACAAATGTCACCAGACAGTGCGGACAGGAAGCAGCGAGAACTTGCTGCATATTTCAAGCAGCAATCAGAACTGCTCCAACAGCAGCAGCAACAGCACCAACAGCGACGCCACCTCCAAGGCTCCTCATCATCAGTGGGAGGAGGTGGTGTTGGTGGTGGAGGCAAAAACGGAGGTAAATTGAGGAAGAGTGCTTCCCATAGCAAAATTATGCATCGGCAAAGGTCTCTTTCCGATGGGGATGAGGACGTGGATGCAATTTTCGAAAGCCTTTTTAAGGCTTCTGGTACGCCCAAGTAAAAATGAACAAAACTAAAGAGCACAAGAGCGTGGTGATCTGATCTTCTCCGCTGTGATGATTTAGTTTGATGCTAAAAAATAGAAAGCCTCTCGCCTGCTGCACCGCTAAAACAATTAAAAATTATCAAAGCTGTTTTATTTTCTTGCCTATTTGATTAGAAATTTTTTAATACGTTTTTTTAAAAACAAGAAACAGTTCTGTAGACCGCTTCAAACAGCAATACTTTTTTTTAACTCACCGAAGTAAAAATTAACTGCGTTTCAAAATAAAACCAACGCTACTTGACTACTACTTCCGCAGCAGCAAAATAACAAAAATTCAACTAGTGCAAAGAAATGTACTGTATTTTTTAAGTAGCATCGTAAAAAAAAGAAATCAACAAATCTACTACTACTACCGCTACTTGACTACTTCCGCTCTAAAAAAATCGTAGATTTTTTAATGCGAGTCAAGATTGATTGTTGTCTTGTACATAAAATTGAAAGTATGGGAATAGATGAGGACATTGTGGAGAGGGGATTGAAAGAAGAGAAAAATATTTGATGGCAGTGAGTGATTTAAATATTTTAATTGAAACTTTAAATGAATTATAATTAGTGGTTACTTTTTTTCTTGTCTTTTTTTGAAATTTTTGAAATTTCACTCCAAATCCCTTTTTAAATTTGAAAAATACATTTTTTTAATTTCGTGTGTCGTTATTTTATTTTCAAATGGCACTTGGTCTGTAAATATTTAAACTTATTATTATTTTGACATGATATTTTTTATTATTTCAACTCGCAAGTTATTATTATTTTTTATTCATTTTTAGTTGCTCTAACTATGCTGCTAATTATTTATTATTTTCGTTTCGTTTTTTTTATTTGGACGCACCACCACCAATGAAGCGATTGTCGTATTGTCAGCCAGTCTGAAATTTGCTACCATAAAATTTTGCCGTTGCATATTATGATGGTCTTAAATGTTTGTGTTTATATCTTACTACCCATATCCAAAACATGATTTCCATGATTTTAATTGATTGATGATTCTATTGGTATGCTGGTATTTCATTTTTAGCAAAACACTTTTTTACAAATGATAATTTTGGTCAAACTTTTATAAAGACAAGAAAGGTACATTGAATTCGTATTCCAGAGTAATTAATTTTTAAGACCTGGATTGCAATTTAGATTCATCCCAGGTAACAAAACAGTAATTTTTTCCCGATACGCCAAGTAAATCGTTGCAATTGGTAAAGGAAATCATTTATAAGTTATGATTTTATTTCTCTACTACAGTGCCTTATTGCTTACCCATTTTACTTTGTTAATCCCTAATCTAATTTTCGGTTATCAATGACTATTTATCTGTTCAAAGTTTAAGGCGTAGCTGATACACCTCACGTTGTTTGCTACAAACATGTTGAGTGTATTGCCTACAAGAAAAAGCATAAGCGTGAAGGAATTCAAAGATAACGTGTTATCTTATCTGTACAAGAAGGACCTACGTGAAGTAGCCATGGCTCTAGTGAAGCTCTAACAAGCAACTAGTCTATATGGTGGTCAAGTGCTGTTCTATTGTATCATTTAAAAGTAATGTTAAGTAGGAAGCTACAACACAAGTCTTAATCTTATCGTTAATTTCTGCGGAAACAGTGAACTAATTTTTTTGGTAATAATAACAATGGATAAATAATTTTATTATGTCTACTTTACTATCACAATGATCTAAATAGCCAATGATCATGTACAAAAAGTGTGTACAAAACAAAAAGTAAATCATGGTGACTTTTATATCGATTTGTATGCGTACAAATATTATGATGATAAACGATGATAGTTTGTAAATGTAATTAATTAATGACCTACCTATCAAAAAGAGTGGAAAGTTTCCAATGTAGAAATACGCAATAAGGAGTGCTCGTCCTCGCCAAATGTTAACCCTTTCATTTATTTGCAAAAAAAAACAATCTTCCACATGAATGGATCAACTATAAAAGTCCATGATGATACATTTAACATGCTGTAGATTTTAATGATACATTTGGTGCTGCTACTGCTATTTTGCAACAATTATAATCTAAATAAATAAGTTCATCAGTCTATGCCACTACTACCGCGCTGAGATCGTTCTATGTAAATAAATTATAAATAGAACGGTTCTTTTTCCTTACTTCTTGTCTGTTTGTTTATAGAGAGAAAAAACTGCACTAGAAAATAGTAACAAAACAGTTTGTTCGCCCCTTTAGGTTTGTCTAAAGCTAAAAAGAAATAATGGTTTATATTACATTTTCTTACAACAGCAGCAAAAGCAGCAAGCCTCATTTACCACTGTAATATTTTTAAGCTTTTTGGACTAAAGCCCCAAGATAAATATTTAGATGAACTCACAATAGAAAATTGTACAAAAACCGGTGGTATTACATATTATCTTAACTATAATTCCGAGCTTTGAACTGGTGTAATTATTACAAGTTGCTACTATTGACGCAGCAGGAGAGAAACTGGATGGTTGTCTGGTCTGGTCTGGTGTTAATTTTTTTATTATTATTATTTCTTCCAAGAAGCCTCTCATCATTTCAGTTTATGAATAGCAATTAACACGTTGACAAGTTTCAGTACAAAATACAATTCTGCACTGGTGCCATTTAGTGCGATTATAACACTTTGTTAAAAAAAATACATTATTATCTCTTGTACACTAGTTTAATCATTTTTTTGTGTGGTACATAAAACATAATTTTTTGTGAGCTACATTTATTTAATTAGCTACATTTTTTGCTAATTAATTTCCCGTTTTTTTTTTGTTTTTGATTTGAGAGTAGCATCTATTTTTCCATGTGTCTTTTTCTTTGTTTTTTCTTACAGTGGACTCGAAAGCTAAAAAGAGTGCTGATTCCGCAGCAGCAATTGCAATTTCAAATTCTGAGACTGAGACTCAAAATTCTACTACGATAACTGTTGAATGTAAGTGAAAAAAGCAATTCTCCAACAAACAATTGTAGTTCTCATCTTTTTTCTATGAAAAAATCGACGCACACAAGTTTGTTTAATATTTCTTTATCTCTCTACTTGTCTTTCTATGAAATGATCTTGTGACCTACAGATTTTTGACGGGTCACATAATATTTCAGTCATTTCAGTAAAGTCGTCGTAAAACAGAGCTCACTATTATTCATATTTAATTTTCTATACTTCTCGCGTAGTCTATCTTCCTCTCTGTATTCCAATCCAACCAATTTTAGATGTAGTTCCGCTGCTATATGTATAAATTGTATTTCTTTGTATCCCTAATAAACTGTAGTGTAGTTATTCTCGAAATTTAGTTGCAGTATGCCTATCTTGTAGAAGCATTCTTAATGTAGTTTCTAGTTTGCTTTCTTATCTCCAGTATTCCAGTTAAGTAGATACCTTGCTGTAGCCGTGATAAAAAAATAGTTGAAAATTAAGTAGTTCAATACTCCTTGTTCTTTACTGATCTCTCCTAAAAATGTAGCCGGTTCTAATTATGTTGTTCATTTAAGATATATGAAATTAGCAATTAAACAGCGTTTCAACCACATCCGCATGGTAAAAGTGAGAGCATGTCAGGGACGATAATTTTGAGATGTACAATTAGTAGTTTGCTTAAGAGGTTTGTGTGTATACCGGTGTATGAATCTACTATAAAAATTACTGTCCTACGAATGGGAAAGAAAGGCGATAAGAAAGAGAGGAGCCAAAATATATAATGATGTCGAAAAACTTTCACAGGTGAGCAGAGCGAAATAATGAAGGCCTCCTCGTCATTCATCTCAGCTTCTTCGACTTCCTCCTCCTCTCTGACATCATCTTCGGTGTCGACAACTAAAATCCAAACTGTTTCTTCTTCCTCTTCTTCGCTAACGACAAATATGCAATCCGGTAGACCCGCTCTTCCTACCACTCCTATGAATAGATTCAAAGCTATGGACCAAGCAAAGTTAGTGTGATATAATATGCTATACAAAAACTTGTACAAAAAAAATCTCCCTCGACCCTTTAATCAGAGTCAATCAAAAATTACCCCTTATTTGATTATTATTATTAGCCCCATACTCCTCCTCTCAATATTTTTTTATCATATAATTCTATATTGCAAACTAATCCCAACAATTAAACCCCACAGCCCAGCAAAAAAGACAGGCCAGCCCCTTTTCAAATTCGCAAACGAGGGCTTGAAGGCAAGTGCCACCAGTGCCAAAGATATTCTGCTGTACTGGTGCCAATGTCGGACACGAGAATATGAGGTTAAATTTTCAAAAAAATACTACAAATAATTGTTCCCCTTCTTCCTACTTTGTACTCAAAAAAACTTCTTCTTCCTTCTACTTTTTTTTGTACATAAGCACGCAAAACAGAACAGCGAAAGTGTTAATGTAACTCTTCTTGTAAATAATTATTTCAAAACTCTCTGTAAATAATCATCTTTCACTCTCTCTCTCCGTTTTCATTGATAAACAATTAACTTTAAATGTGTAATTTTACAAATGATCCCAGAAATTCTCTCTTTCGTCACAAAAAAGAAAAGAATTCTCTGGAGATCATGATCTCCATGGCAACCTTTCTTGTTTCTCGACCACTACTCTCTACTCACTCTACAAATCGACAAAAAATCTTCTTCTTCTTCTTCTTTTCACTCTCTCAACCTATCTCTGTCTCCAAACCTTGTTTTTTATTGACCATTTACGAGTTTTTTTAGGTAGATGCAAAAAAATAATCATTATTACCTCAGTTGAATGTGTTGTTGATTTATAGTAATAATGGGAAGCAATAAGCCACTTGTAATTAATCAATAAGTATATGTGTAACTGCACATTATATGTATTTCATATATGCAAAAAAATCTCCACTTGTCAACAAGTGGAGATTTTGAATAGATAATTTTAAAGAAACATAAAGAGAATCCGCTTCTCTGCTCGCTCGGTAAAAAAAAGAAACGAAATTAGTTAATTATTTTGGATATTGTAACCGCTTTAGTAAGAACTTGTGTTCGGCTTAATAAGTGTAGGGAATCAAGACTAAAAATTGGCATGAATTGTTTTGCACCAAATATGCATTTAGTTAACATTGTAGTTAGACAATTCATAAGTTGACATCTCATCCATCAAAATAAAAACTTGCCTGGGTCAATTGTCACTTATTGATTGCATGACAAACAATTAAGGCTTACAAATTATGTGTTATGGCAAAAGAGATCATCCTGAATGCGACATTGTTACCATCGGTTCTAAAACTGTTGATAAGGTGGAATAACTGTAAATTTGTAAAATTGTGTGTAATTTTGCTTGTTTTGCAGCTTGAGTAAATAACATTTTGTTGTAATACATTCTTTAAATAACGAACACACTATTATTACGCTTCGCCGTTCCAGCTTAGTTAATACGAACTGTTTAAAAACTGCTGCTTACTGTTATCACCAGAGCTTATCAGTGATGCCAAGTAATTTTCAAGATTTGCTTATCTGTTTTTAAAGCTGTGATTTTTAACTATGTGTGTGTGGGTGTGATGTTTTGCACAATTTTTTTAAATGCAACAGAGGAATCATTTATGGAATTATTGTTAATATTTGTTGTCTTGATTATCAACTATTATTCTAGAACGTCAAAATTGATAACTTCTCCAGCTCGTGGAGTGACGGTCTTGCGTTTTGTGCCTTAATACATCACTTCTATCCGGATGCCTTCGACTACAACTCATTGAATCCAAGGAATCGAAAATACAATTTTGATCTAGCTTTCCGTACAGCTGAGTAAGTTATCTTTGAAACCTCTATGATTCTGGGAACGTAATAAATGTTATTTAATGAGAGCTAAAATACTAATTGCTACTGTGTTTTCATATTTTTTAAAAACAATTTCCAGAGAGAAAGCTGACATTTATCCTTTGCTCGATACTGAGGACATGGTGGCGATGGGAACACGACCTGACTGGAAGTGCGTCTTCACCTATGTTCAAAGCATGTATCAGAAGTTGAAGGATATGTAGATGTAGAGAACGATTCGTTGGCAACCTCGTTTATCATTAGAATTAAAATATTTTACGTACATTATAATTATATATTTCTATGGCTACTTAAAACTAACACGAGAAGCAAGAAAAAAGATAATGAAATACTTGTGTCTAAAAATTAACACTTTTACCGCAATCATAAATTTCATCAATGAAACGAAAAGTCTTTGGTCTCATTGTGTGTAGGGGAAAAACATTATTGTAGGTCTCAACATTAATCTTTTTGTATTACTGTTTAGTAATTTTTCTGCCTACTAATCATTTAGTTGATAAGGCATACTCACGGCCTTATCATTACTTAATCGATTTTTCCACCAGTTTTAAAAAAAAAGTTACGTTTATGATCGTTTTTTTCCGGCTGTTTTGAAAATCTTCAAAGTTTTATCGATAGTATTTCATGTGATTTTATTAATACTTTGTAATAATTTACAGTAGTGTTGTTTAGTAGTTACTACTTTGTAGTGAAAAATCTATCATTATTTTTTACATAATCAAACTAGAGGAAAAATAATCAAATCAATAATAATTTGTACCCACATCATTGCATCCGTCCAGCCATATAATATCTAGTATATATAATAATACATAGTAATTAAGATAATTAACATGAGCAAAAGCAGAGAAACTAAGCTAGTCGATATATTAAAAAAGAAGAAATATTGCAATTACAATTAAAATATTATTTATTAGTGCTATTACTAATTTCAATGGATTTATAACATGAAAATTAATTGATATAATTATATACACGTGTATCATACACATAACCAGTTAATGCATTAATTAATAAAATTGATAAAACAACGTTAATTGGTGGAAACTGACACTTAATCGTTGGTGTTGATATTACCACATAATTATTTTTACGTGCATATATTACACAATTAACTGTTTATTGACTCGTGTAGAGTCTAACAATTAAATAATATAAAGTCACTTTTTTTCTATTTCATCGCTTATCTTCTACTGAAACTTAGGCTTAACGATTCCAGCAGAGACGAAGACAAACTCTCTGCTTTATCGAAAATCACACAGAGAATTCAATGAGTTGTTATCGAGACTATATAGAATATGACTAAGATATTAAGGCATTAAACGCTTCAAGAGAATTTACATTTAACCCGTTCAAAACCAACCAATAATGATACTATATTTAAAAATTTCATTTGAAATTGCCTAAATGAAAAACGAATCCAAAGTCAACATAAAGAACCATTTTCGTGGAATATTCATAAAAAAAAACTTGTGTTCCCAAAACTAAAGCTGTGAAAAATGCCCTCTCTCTCTCTCTCAATTCATGTCTGTATTTTCGTTTATTTTTCATGTTATTAGCAGTTTCCATGTAAATTTTATTTAGTCCTTGTCAGTGACCAACCTTGACTGTCTACTGGGTGGAGAAGAAGAAGAAGAGAAACCGCTGCTTATTATTAGCCACTGTTTCTGTTCTCATTTCAAAGACATCCATCACCGCCCACGACGGCAGCGTCATTTCAAAGGAAAAAAAATTAACATCTAAAAGCGCAGAATATTATTGTAGCTGATCCCAAACACATGCCAGATGCCATACAGATGTCATCTCATGTACAGAATGAAGGAATAAGACAGATAGAATGAGAGAGAGAAAGACGAAAACACAATAAAATTGTCAAGTCATCTTACTACAGCTTTATTTTCACTCCGTCTTCCTCCGTTTCCTCCTCCCTCTGATAAAAATAGAAATTCTTTGTCCTCACTACAATATTTAGACTTTTATGGAGGTTCTATCTTTGGAGTACACTTTTTACGGAGGAATTTAACAGTTTTTTTGGAGGAACTGACAAAAAATTATATTCAAGAAATATGAACAGTGATGAACCACTCATATAAGGAGGAACACCAATTTACTCTTAAAAATATGTACTCGGAAACTTATGAGAGGGAAAAGAGTTACATGAAAATTTTAGGGCTTGTTCTCTGAGAGAAAGAATATATCAATATAATAATTATGTCGCTTTTCTAAGTTAAAAAGATAGAAAATTTTAAATATATTTTATTCGCAGCAGCATTTTTTTTCTTAATGATTAACTTACACCACTAACTTCACATTTTATTATTATGCTTTTCGTACGGAATACTATACTGAAATTGTACATTGCTTTTCTAGAGTTGAGAAATAAATCGCTATAAAAAGTTTAGAATTATTTTAAAGCTTATGTGCTTTTAGTAATTATTTTATAAATAGATGCTTACAAAATATGTGGAAACGAATGGCTGATTTTTTTTTCGAGGAGAAGACCTCCATGGAAGACGTTGAGGATGAAGGATAATATGGAGTGTCTTATCATGGAATGATTTCGTACTTGACTTTTATAAATAAAAATACCAGCTATAATGATAGATCAGTTTAGGCATAGTTGCTTATATCAAGGTGCTTATATCAGAAAAGATTGGGTTTGCTTATTCATGAAACGAAATTAGATTTTAATGGGCTTACTTTGAAGGAAGCTTGTGAAAATTGTCATGCTTATAATTCGGAATTGGACTTGGAGGCAAGGATTTGATTGATATTATGATTAAAGCTTCGCATCAGCAAGAAAAGGTATGCTTTCCAAGTTAATTTTTGGAATCCATGAAAATACCTTGATATTATTACACTCATAATAATCATACATTAGTGCATAATACAGAAGAAATATTAAGATGCTTAAAAATATGATCAACTCTTATAATTATTAGATGAATGTCATAATTACTATTATATTTACGTGTTTTATGATTAATGAAAAACAATAATAAATACATAACAACAATTTATTATCACCAGTATAAACCTAATGAAAATTATGATCTGATGCTCATTTCCATGATGGTGTTCTCATTGCTATTTATGAGGAGACATGTTGCTATATTTTTTATGAATAGTTGTGCCATGTACCTTTTTACGATTGTCATAGGGACAATTGACAATAGATATCACACAGAAGAACTTTTTCCATAATATCTGTCCATGAGAATATTATTTGCAAAAATTGATGGTTTAAGGCTAAAAATATGAGCTGCTTTTACATGAAGGTGTAGTTTTCGAGGTGGTCATTTCATTACTGGTCATTATGCCTGTTAGTCCTTCATTGGCCTGGTCTCTATGGCTATGCTATCATGAATGATGAATATTTTTATGCCGTGTGTTGTGTGACACAACTTGTGTCTACCCGTCTAATTAAATCCTACCGTTCATATGATCATAATTATGAGATAATATGTTGATTGTGTTATCATTAGATTGCCACTAAATTAACTTAGGTTAAATAAAGAGACGGACAATGTATATATAATCTATCAATCTATCAATCAATCAATCAATCAATCAATGTATTTTTATATCATTTTATAAGCTGAATTAATTACCAGATGAACAGTTATTTTTGTCAAAATTTTCGTTAGAAGTACATCATAATTTTACACATAAATTGACACTATCAAACGAAAACTCAAAATTCTTAATTTCCTCGAAGTTTACAATGATTTTGAAAAGGGTCTTAAATTGTAAGTATGAAAGTGAAAATATTACTCTCGATGGCGAAAAAGTTGAGTGATGAGTGGCTGGTGGCTGGAGTCACCATCCTACTGGAAACTGTTGTAAGGACTGCGGGGAGCTCCAGAAGTCTGATGCTGGCCGCTGTAAAAAAACAAAGAAATAAAATCGCAAAGATTAAAACAATGTATTTTTATCATGGGTATAATGGTAAGACAGTTAATTATAGCAGTATTAATTTTTATGGTTGACTAACGCAAAATATGGCGGTTGAGGTTGACTCGACTGAGACAGCCCTTGGGGCTGGAAGTTGAAGCCAATGGTGTACTCCCCAGGGCGCTCAAAGACGTTGATGAAAGTGGTTGCAGGACCGTTGTACGTCTGCTGGACAGGCACAGCCCTCCCGAAAGCACCACTTGGTATCTTTGTAACGATGGAGGTTCCTTCAGAGGCGTCAGCTCGCGAGTCGCCACTGGCCACAGAGTTGTGGACGACTTGGGTACCGTTGGTAGCCATTTTAATTGATCGTTAGCAGCACACACAAATCCTGAAATAAAATGAGCAGAAAATGAACAATTACTAATTTGAAAACACAACCGAACCACATCACCTCATCCACCCTCATCCGTCAAAAATTAATTAAACTTCACTTCAGGATCCTACTAAAAAATTATCTGAGAAATTACCTTCAAATCTCAAAAAAATCGATTGGTTCTTCTCCACCTTAATCCTCTGTGGACTCACTCTTTCCGTCACTGTTTCGAAATAAATTTAATTGTTTACTTAACTTTAATTGCTATTTAAGTTTACACTAACTCCCTTTAAACCTCAAGGAAAAAATCGAAGTACAAAAGCCTTCACTGAATTCTCTCCGTCTTCTCAACTCCACGACCAACAACGAAATGCCTTCAGAGTGCGAACCGTCTCCTGCTCTGGTCTGAACCTGAATCTAAACGAATGAATAATGAATCATCAACTTTTCCTCCCCGCTCGCATTCTCATCGAAGCCGAATTCCACGATAAGAAAAAAATGCGTCCCTTTTTCTTATCAAAAAATATTATGCAAATTTTCTCTAATTTTTTCCTCGTCCCTTCTCTTCTGCCTCTGCTCTGTCTCTCAAATTCAAGCTCAAGCCAGGCTTTCACAAATCTCTGATCATTTTATACATGAAAAGATAGTAATAATATGCAAATACGCATATTAGAGACATCATCAGAAAGGTAGCTTGTATGATCAACTAATGCGAGGAGAGAGAGAGCATCAGAGAAATTAATTGCTCTCCGTTTCCTCCTTTCCTCTCTTATCTCAAATGATTGAAGATTTTCTTATCTCGAGAGAGAGAGGATCCGAGAGAATTTGATAAGGGACAAAGGTGGAGGTGGATGGAGTATGTATGCTCATTCGAGAGAGATGCATGCAATGCAGCTCTGCTCCGAATGCAGTTTTGCATGAAAGCAGAGAAGAAGACGAGATGAAAAAGTGAAACTTGAGGAAGCGATGTACATTTTGGGATGGATTAAGATTCATTTTTTTTTCATTTTGATTTTGATTTGCATAAACGAAGATAATTGGTTGGATGTGAGTTCTTTTCGACTTGAATCGTTTTAGGTACGTTTACGACTTGACTTTGTCATTTCGAGTTGAGTCGAGAGTCGAGAGTCTTCTTGTAAGAAAAAAAGAGGTAGTTCATGAAACGTTGATGAAGAAAAATATTTGAAGTTAGAGAATGACTTGAGGTCTTAAGGTGCAGCATTCAAAACGACCATTTGTTCGGAAAGCAGTCCAGAAGGTGTTGGCGTCTAGTTTTGTGAAGTCAAAGGTTTATTATTTAATCAATTAAAGGCAGAATTGAGAAGAGAAAAATCAAGTAACTGGTAGGGAAATTTTTTATTTCGTTTATTTTTTATTTATTTTTTCGTGGCGAGAGATATTAATAGTTTATTAATTAATTAACCAATTAATTAAAGGTTGTGCTAGCATTACGTTTGCGGCAACAAAACTACATAAGAATCCTCCCTTTGCTATTAAAAATCAAGCTATCACCAAGTGGGGAGTAGAGAGTAATTGAGCGATAAAGCATTTAACCTAACCTATTTTAAATGCATCGACCTTACTTAACCTGTATTTCTTTGATCGACAAAATAATTTTTGTGTTATGCTGGCTAATAGATAGTCAGCATTGGCAACAGCATTTTGTAAGATCCTCCCCTTTGGTTTGTTGCCGCCAACGTAATGCCACCGGTTGTATTGAGGGAGGGAAATTAAGTAATTCGTTGGGAAAAGTTTTGTTTAGCGTTTTATTTGGCTTGATTTTTTGGTTAGGTGTAGTGCGCATCCTAAACTCATGGCGTCACAGGAAGCCCCCGTTAACCCACCCATTGAGGAGATCAAACAGGAAGAGGCGCAAGTAGGGGCCAACCGCCCTCCAACTCCCATCCCAACGCAAAATCAGTTTTCTCTGTCAATGGGATCACCATGTCCCTCCAGTGCATCAACGGTGGTCTCGTCACCCGCTTCTTCTTCTTCGAGTCTGTCCCCGTTTTCATCGCCATCTCCACGTGGATTCGAAACTGCTGAGCGCTCCTTTCGTGTGGCTCCAAGTGCTCCTCCAACCCCTCCGGCTGCTTATACTCATCATCCTCCTACCTCCAACCACCCCAACATCCCTTCTTTGAATGGCTTATTTGACCGCATCCCGGTTCAGCAGCATTTCAGTGGACCAGCCGTCACTATTATCAGCGTCTTCAGCGAGCCGGGCCGGTACAACATCCAGGCCAACTTTCAACCCATGCCGGGTTACGACTTGGGCGACTCCTGGCATGTTTAATGGTGAGTGAACTTATAATCAATCAATTATCGCTTTCCGCGTGTTTTGTTTTGTTCTCTCTCTCTCTCTACCTGTGATCATACTAATTTTAAATCAATCCTAATATTTTTCCCTTCTTTTTACTATTACAGCCGAAGCTGCTGCCAACATCAGCCTCACCATTTCGAATCGTTTTTGAACTCTTCACGTTCTCCAGTAATTTTCATTTGCAAAGTTTCTTCTGGGTTATTAGTAAGATACACAGTAATTGTTCTAATGTGTCATTTTGAAACGATATTTGTTGAGTTCATTTCGAAGGATGTTCATGAAATAAAAATCTATAAAATAAATTATCCATGCTGTTCTTTTCTCTTGAAGGTAATTTTTAATGAAGTACTTACCCCAAGTCACTGCGATCCATTAAAACATTTTTTTATAAAATTTTTGTGCATAACCGGCCAAAACGGTGAACTCTCTTTGCTTCTCTCAATGCTAATTTCATATTATGTAGCCTTCATCCCAAAAGATTTTTTCCTTAAAACTGTCATGCATTTTAAAGACGATTTTCATGCATCCTAGAAAAGCATGATCGTATTCATTCACCACCTCCATACATTTAGTTTTGCTGTACCACCACCACCTCTCTCGTCATTTTCTGTTTCATCTTTCACTCCTTCTCAATGACATACCAAACGAGAAAAAAATCTCCTCATCTACCTCAACCTCGTTCAATTTCAGGGGTTCTCCTCAAGCCAAGAAAATTATCGCAAATTACCCATTAACCCATACCATGCATAGCTTTCTTTTCACCAACCATCCATTCCATGCCATCTTGGGCCTTGGGAAACTTTTCCCTTTCCTATCGCCATCACCGGTATACGAAAAACAATGAAAACCCGTTTTTCTCTCTTTCCCCAACAAAGAAACCAGAATACCCATTTTTTTCTCTCAAGAACCCTCCTCCCCTCCCATACTCCTCCCCATTCCCAAAATTTATAAAACTCCCCATAAAAATTTCATTCTCTTCCCAAAATCAAAACGGGAGAAAGGAGACACCTTGTTGTGACGCCACTGATAACGCCACACATACTTTAATCCAACCAGCTGCATAAAAACCGTTGCTTTTACCATTTCTACTCATTTCCTCCATTCATTTCCAGTAAAATCAGTCCCACAACATTTTTCTCTGGAGAAACTCTCCCTTTAAAAGACTCTCTTGCCAGCAAAACAGTATGTCACCAAATGCGTATGTTAATGCTTGAGCCACCACATGAAACTACTACTTCATTACACGATATTCATTAATGAGCTTGAAGGAATTCTCTTGAAATTAGTAATCATAATGTTTATTTTACTTTATCTACTTCTATAACACTGGAAATGTAGGTAGTAACAATGATCATTATAAGAAGGTTTGAATGGTAAATGCCTAAGAGGATATTCGGTCCGGGATCTCCAGGGAAAATTCCAGGT
>JAQIXX010004807.1:0-15338 GCA_034700605.1 Willowsia nigromaculata
TTACGGATTTGGATTCGTAATCCGTAATCCAAATCCAAACTTGGATTGAAAAAAATCCGGGATTTTCCTACCTCTGATAAAATTCGACTGAAAATTATGATTTAATGGCATATTATGGTAGGGAAATGGCAAGTATAATTAAATTATGCTACTGAATTTGTATGGAATGCAAGGAAGGGTTAATTATCCCACACTCCTCAGTCTAACAAAAATAGGCTCTTCAGTCAATTTCATTCATCCAATTTGTTTTGAAAAATCCTTACCCAAAATAATAAATTTATTTTGTCTTTAGTTTTAAAATATGTATGACGTATGAAATAATATGAAACACATTACATTAATTTTAAGAGATTTTCGTACAATTGATCATTACCACAGACAATATTCCATTTCTTTTTGCTACACACAGAATGCAGTGCATGCACGATTCTTGTTGAAAAATATTTATTCTGACCGTAAGTAATCTTTTATGATTGTACATCTTGCTTTGTTACTGTAAGTATGTTAAAAATTTGATGAAATGTCGCATGATCAACTACATGAATCATCTATTGAACCAATACAATATATACATGTAAATGGTTAACGTTTTATAACTCGCAAATACACTTCTTCGTTATTGTGTCTGCAGAGTCTGCTCGGATGTAGCATTGATCATATTTTATCATTTGATAGTCTCTTTGAAGAGAATCGAGAATCCTCTTTGTATTTTATAGCACTATTTTATATGTGTTTCTCAATTGTTTACTAGTATGTATATCGATTACAAATTATACTACTAATTATACTTTTACTTATAGTGAGCTTTTATTCGCGAAAGGATTGTGCAAGAAATGGGTCATCCCATCGCTACTAACTCATTGACTCGTCGTTTCCTCGCAATTCTTCTAATATGAATTACAAATATGCAGCATCCCAGCACGATGTACGATGTTGTTTAACTATTATGTAGAGATGTTGATTAGTTCTTGATGACTCATGAGATCACTCTACGATGATACAAATTGAAAGTTAACTTCCATAAAGAGTAATATTCAGTAAAAATCCAGAGATCATCAACATAATTTACTGTGGTAAAAATAATAGGCATATATTTGCGGAAGACGACTAAACTAAAATCAGTATCATTATTATTATGTCATCATCAAGAATGTTGAATGTGTAGATACTGAATTTTCTGCTTCATTTTGTGAAAAGAATCTAGTCAAAGTTTTCATGATAATTTGAAATAATAGGTCAAAAATGTTTTTTTAAATGTTTGTAAGTCTATTTTCCTACAGACTATCTTGGCATTCACCTATATTTTTTTCCTCGCAAAAACGTGGGGGAGTACGGTGGGAATCTCATTAAAATTACATGTGTGATATCACGATTATTATGGCGCACGAAAATATACGTGATAAACGAATGCCGACTGTCTGTATGCAGGGCGTGCTTTGCACTTTACCTGAGGAAATTTGATAACTTCTCATGTCCCTTGAGAAAATTTAGTAGGAAGGCCATCAGAGCCATTATGAATACAAAAAGTTAATTCCTGGTCACCCAGATTCTTATCTCTAATTGTTATGTATCATCTTGAATCGGTTGGTCAAAATGGAAGAGCCATAATGATTTTGATGCTACCAGCTAGAATAGGGGATGAAAAAATGTTTTCAAGGTCACGTAAAAATGGATTTGTTGTTAACAGAGCTGCCAGCGGCGGCCTTTTATTTAAATGGGTAAGCTCAAAATGGTCGACTGACAAAAACGATCAGAAATGTGTAATCCACATATAAACGTTTAATACTCAATATCACATAACAAGTAGTAACAAGTATAATTGCACAATAAAAATTAGTTTAAAACAAGAAAAACTCTTCCAAACAATATAATAATATATAATAGCGATGGCACGGTTAAATAGTAGAAATAATTGTTTCCACTTAGAATACACTAAAAATCTGTTATTTTCTCTTCTTAATGTCGATTCTTAAACTGTTCGCCGTATTATTTAATACTTCTATTATGTGATTGTACACCAAACCCCTCGTATCTTTCGCATATGTAAAGTCTAAATGTGTAAAATGCTGATTTGGAACATAGTAAAAGTCCACTACATTCGGTAGTTTACTAGCCAGTGTTTTTGCATCCTGTAAATTTCAATTTGATCATATATCAATTAAAATTATTTTTTAGAGAACAAACCAGACAGTGCGTGCTGCTCAGAGTTGATTGATTACATACCTCGGGGTGCCCAATTATATCGTTTTCTCCCACAATGATGGAAATCGGAACTTGAACATTTGTCAAATTGTAATCTGGAGGATTTGCTCGATTATATGCCCTCATGTTTCTAGACACGCCGTAATCATACTCACAAAATCTTCCTGTGGCAATTAGCTGCATTATGTGTAAGAACATTTTCAAGGAATTTGGACTCGGGAAAACAGAAGTTATCACTGGCATTTTCTCCTGGAAAGTTCATAAAATACACAACGGGGCATATTGATACCTGCTCTGATAGTGCATAAAATGCATAGTTTGATTGTGAATGTTGGCTGGTTTACCGCTTCGATGTTTCCTTGATCGTCCCCAAACGCCAATCTCATTACGTTAACGCATACGCCCAACACATCAACTCTAGGACTACATACAATAGGTAACATCCGATGAAGCACATTGGTGAGGAACTGGGGAAGTACCGGTATTGTTCCAATGACGTTTTGTGCAATCTGGTGTATTGGCATAGCATAAAATCATGAAAACATTGCCAGTTTTGTTATGAGTCATGATTTAAAGAAGCTCACCTCTCCTAACCAAACTACGGCAGAGAGCAGTCGTACTGCACCGTTAAGGAAATATTCCTGGAAAGGTGTAGGTCCCAACATCACACCCATGTTAATTTTATTATTGTATTCTGGCCTTTTGGAAAGTCCAGCAAAGAATGCTGTAGTTCCCCTAATATAGAGTAAAAAAGATGCATCTTTAGTTGTTCTGACATATTTGGTATTGGTATTAGATTGGATGGTTTTATCCAAAATAGTATGCAAGCGTTGCAAATACGAGGTTCATGAACTCACATGGAAAACCCAATGTAATTGACTTTCGGCTGCTCAGTTAGATTCGTCACATAATCCACCATCGCTGGTACATCAAAAATTCCTATTTCATGGAAGCTATAAAAAACCAAGAACGAAAGTTCAAGATATTAAGAATTGCTTATTGCTTTACACAAATTGGAACAAGTTTTTTCATCATCAAGCTACCTAAAATTCCAAAAGTTGTTGCTGGACAAAGGAAATTCCCTGTGTCTGTAGGAGTAGTCATTACCTGTTTTTGTCAAAGAAATAGTTTAACATTTTTTTGCCATCATGCTACCCAAAGTAATATTTGTGAATTTATTGTACAACAAGGATATTATAATGTTTGAAGGTTTTTCCATTATAAGAACAAGCTGCCTACCTCTTTGATTTCCAAGCCAAACATCATAGCCTTAGAATAGAATAAAATACAACTTTATTTACGTGTTTTAGGCATTAGTCATTTACTCATTAAATTGTTTCTTTTTCTTGCCTTCATCCGCTAGAGCAAACGCCAAAGCATCTCGTATAGGGTAATTGATAACCCAGTCTGCAGACGATTGAAAATTTCCATGCTGTATCAAAACTGGATACTTTGATTTTCTTCGTTCATTTAATGCTGTCAAATTGTTTGGATCAACGCTTCTGCTGTGGGGTATTCTGTGCATTTCTAAGATATAACCATCCTCAGTTGGTACCAGGTGTGTTTCAGCTGGATATCCATTTCTTTTAATAATGGACACCTAGAATTAGACAAGCAACAAGATTCAAGGTCGATCGAACAGGTTTCCTCCCAAATGCGCAATGACGTGCAAACACATTAATTTTGGGGCAAAGTAGGATTTCCCATTTTATGAGTTATCCAAGTAAAACTGCCACCCGGGTTTCATACCGTCGTTGGTGCTTCTGGAATCCGGCGAATCTTTGCTTTTGAACTAATTAAACTAGACAGCAACCTGGCATATTCGTACAGCGATCTAAATGCCAGTGAACTTTGAATAAAAACTACACTGATCACAAACAGTGTCCACAAGACACGAGCACTTTTCGAAAATTTCATGGTCAATCCGATTTCAGCTGCATAATACCAGTTGTTAAATTTTGTAATATCTCTTGTTTGATGTGATGATGATGAAAGTGATGATGCTAGAGCTGTTAGATGCTGATAATAAAGTGTAACAAAGGAAAGGCAAATAAAATTATTTGTCACACTAACACTGAAATTAAGGGACCTCTGCACAACACTATACACGCTGTTATGTCATACAATCTAATCAACAGCAAAAATTGTGGCAAGCAAGTAGGCAGTCCTTAGCCCTGCAAATAAAGAGGCAACAATCACTTTATTCCATTTTCTAAGTAGAATACTAATCGTGTGGCTGAGGGTGATTGTCCAAAAAAAGTATCTAGTGTAAACAATTCTTTCGAATCTTGTTTGTTGGTCAAGATGCTATATATTTTGCATGCAGAGCCCTTTTTCAAGTTTACTGAACTTTGTTGCACCTTCACATCAACGGCAATGGGCTCTTAACGCACTTGACTAACGTACTCAATTACATTTACCCACTATTATATTGAGGTATTTTAAACGCACACGATAAGATGATGATGACTATATAGTTTGGTTGACTATATGACCGCAAGCACGGGACAACAAAGATAGTGGTCCTTTTACATCATCGCTGTTTTGTTGACCAAATGACCAAATTATGCATGTCAATTGCTTGCCAAAACGAAATATTCAAACACTTTTACTGAATATCTTGTAAAAACTAAAGATGTAATTGCGAATGTCATGCACACAAAATACGCTTAACTTGTGCAGCAGCCACTAGCAGACCAATAATAAATTCATTTTTCTATGCATTACGGTGTGGCATCCTTTCGTTCTTACTCAATAATCGACGCTGGTTTTTTAATACAATCCTTTGTATACCCAAGTGTTAAAAGTTTCAAGAGATCTGATGCCATGCACACTCCGCTCCATTTGTTCATTTTGTCCAAGATCTTTCTTCGATTAATCTGTACTCGTCTTTGTTTTGCACATGCAGGTATCATGTATCTTACTTATTTCGCGCATACTTCTTTGTTTTACTTGCAATGGAAAAATCCCTTCAACCCTTTCTGCATGTAGGATTGAAAGCAACATTCAAAGGGGTGCAAAACAAGGTACATAACCAACACCAATTCATTGAGATTTTAGCAAAAAAATGTGCGTATAAAAAATATTTAGCTCCATTCGTCTATTCAGAAACGCTGCACTCCTTTGCATCCCTCATGACCTGTAACATGTCTGGTAATCCAAAAGGGGTTTGGTTGGATGCTGCAAACGCAAACAAAATGCTATTATTGTAGCTTGTCTGGTAAATGCTCCAACATGCTCATATAATGGTAGCATGAGCATGGTGTTAGTGTTAATGTGTGAGTGCGTCCCTTTTGCAGTTTACGAATTACAAACACATTTTCATTGCTGAAATTGATTAGATATTACTACTGGTGTATCAGTAAAATAAAGGGGTTATGTAACGCGAATGGAGATAATGTGGCGATGACTAACAAAGAATATAAAAGGAGGCGATTTTCTTTTCTTTAATGGCGAGTGGAATTTGTGGCCAGGTATGTAGGTATATAGGTGGACTACGCTCTGCGGTGTAGTAAATAAAATGATTCGTTTGGTTCTTGAACTACTCTTAACTGAACCAATTCATTTAGTTTTTTGACATTATTACGTCACATTAGTTATCCATTTCTCCATTTTCATAGTGCATATGCAGTTTTACAACTATAATTTTCTAAATGGTTGCGTATTGCGTATATACACAGTCAACGATAAGAAGATTCACGAACACAAACAAAACAGTTTGAGTTCAAAGGAATTCCTTAAAGTGCAAAAAAGTGCACCATAGAAGTGTACTATCAACAATAAAAATGGCGACATGACTGTGAACTGTTTAAATTGAGCTCAATGTCATAGGAAATTCTGGTGAGCAATGCTCAGAGACCAAATCGCTATTTGTTGTGGGTTTGCAAAAATATATATGCTTGATTAAGGTTCTCTAAATGATGGGAATAAAACATTGTTGTGATATGCATGCGCGTCGGTTTTGTGGGATGGCACAAGAATCATTATGATTATTATCATAAAAATATTGTATAAACACTTCATTAACTATTTTAAGAAAACCCACAACTTATGTAGCTGTAAAAAAATCAGTATATAAATGCAGATATTGAAACGAAATTTCGTTCATGATCACGATCTTTGAAAACAAAGTCTTACGCAATGTTAATGGAGGATAAATTTTTAAAACCAATATATATCCTTGTCCAAAGCCAAAAACCCAGCCCAGCAATAGCAATCCATAAAACCACCCTTAAATGTCTGATTGATTCTGATTGATTGCCAAAATTCGAGATTTTAATGCAATCTTATTCCAAGATTCTGAGATTTAAAAAAACAGTTTACTAGTACACAGCTTTATACACCTATTTATACAGTAATAAATAGCTGAACTGTCCACAAACTAAAGTTCATTGATACAATTAATTGGGAGAAAATACTGAATTTCTTTCTCAAACGTGTATTTGTATTTAAGTGACAATAAATCAATGATGCTATTCACTTCCTAGATGATTCTTACATCTCTTCATCTTCTCTTCTACATCACATTATAGTCCTGTTCTGCTGACATATTACGCAAATGTAATTTAGAAATTTTAAAAATTACCAATTCATCTTTGTTTCCGAACCATAATTCATTTTTTATTCGCCTTTACTACCTTTCGCTTGCATAATTGTTCAAGATTTACAAATTTGCATTCTCAACTTGTCGCACTTTGTCATGATGAGAATGCGGAATGCGGGATCAGCAAACCAAACCGTTCACTTCAAAGCGTTCAAAGCGAACATATCTACGCATCAAAGCATCAAGCATCCCATACACTACTGAGGTACATGATTGAGCATTGAGCCCATGCATGCATCCTACGCTCATATGATGTTGCCTGCTTGCACATACAATTTTTTAAGCGATCATGATCAGCAGGAAGTGTTTACTTTTGCCAGTGGTTTAAGTACTAGATGGTTGAGAGTGAAAGTTTCAGAGGTGTCGGTGTCATTAATTAAATAGATTATTATAATCACACCTTGACCCTTTGATGTGACATCTTGTCACATTTGGTTCCTTCGTCCATAAATGATTCCAAAAACGCCAAAGACACCGCCGTTATTTCAGCGATTCCTGGGAGGCTTAATTATTTTAGAAGCTGCTGTCTGTGGGGGATCCTACTTGGTTTGGAGGAAACTTAACAATTCTAGAGGTAAAGATGGGTGGTTAAGTTTAGATGATGCAATGGATTAAATTATGTACGATGATGTCAATAGTCAGTTGCAAATGACAAGTGACTTTTTAACGTTGTAGGCAGCATTTGAGTTTGATTGATTTTTGTCTTTAAATTGCAGATTTTCGTGAAAAAGCTAAGGATTCTGCGCCATGGGTCTTGGAATGGTACTATAAGATGGGGGAAATGGTAAATGACAGCTACAAAGTAATAAGAGAATCTGATGAAACAATTTGGGCTTATAATAAATCGAAGAAAAGCGAAGACGGTCAAAGATAACTACTGAAGTTCAGTAACTGAACAGAAACCGGATCCATACAATTTCCCTTCTTAAATTCTTAGAGATATATTATTTACTTAATATTGTTAACATAAAACTAGTAGGAAGCCTAAAGATAAGAGACTTTGTATAACTTAAAACGTATTTTTATTACAAGTAGTTAGTACTCTTCGAATCAAACCACTCGACTAAATGGCAAATCCTGTAAGCATTATTACCAAGTACGTAGTTTTTCCAGGAGTATTAGCATATGCATTAATGCAAGTTTTCAAACCAAGTGATGCAGAAATAGAAAAGGTAAGGAAAAATGATTTAAAATTTAAATGTTAGGAAAATAATTGTATTATAAACATATTTGTAAAATATAAATTAATTAATTCACATTTTTTATTTTCATCTTCTAGATCAAATCTTTTTCAGAAAAAAATAAACAGTTTTCTGCAGTTTTACAAGCAGCTGCAAGCCCCAACTCAAAACCAATGTATCGGCAGAAACCCGGTGAACAACATCCTGTTCCTGAACTAGCTAAGGAAGTTACTTCTACGAGATAGTAAAAAATGTTAACCTTGTAGTAGTTGAGATGAAAGGTGATAGGTGTTAGTGTAAACAATAGTAGTCAAATTACATTTTTATAGTTTTGAGTTACCTGTTCTGTTAGGATTCTCCATTGTGCTAGTTTATATTATACTTAATTCGTGTGAGTTTAAAAGCATCCAAAATGGCAGACTCAAATTTATCCAAAAGTGAGATGTCAGAAGCTTTTATGAAAGATTTCAATAAGAAGAAGGATGAAATCAACAGCAAAATTAACGGACTCACGGCTGATTGCGGAAATACTGAGGAGCAATTATCGCACATCTCGGCAGATATTCAGAAAATGAGTAAATCCTTACATGACGCAATAATGTTCTTACCTTCATATTCTATAAAGGTATGTATGCATTCTATATTTTGCAGCTTGAATTTCAGGAAGAATACTATAATTATTTCAAGTTTTTTTGTAAACTTCACCCTTTATATTTCCTTTAGATTCGACAAAATGAAATCAGGGATTTGGAGCGGCTGTTGAAGGAGAAAGAAGATGTGTTGATTCCTAAGAAGAAATTCGGCTTTAGATCAAAATTTAAGCCAACTCAGATAAAAGAAGACAATATTGGTCAGTCAAAAACTAAAGAGCCACTTCCAGATCCTGAAATTCATAAACCAATGAATATGGTAATTAAGATGCATTTTTTTGTTCATTGTTTATAATCAAGACTCGTATTTTTAAACTTATTCAATATTTTGAATTGAATTCAACAGGACAGCAATTATTTTACCATTGAAAACATCAAGCACGAAAGCGTCCATTATGACGAGGACGTTTTGAACGCTAACGATGTCCTGGTTAAAGATAGTGAGGAGAGTGTTATAGTACTCGCCGGAGGACCATCCACCCTTCGTTTAGCTAATCTAAAAAACTGCAAATTAATCTGTAAGTCATGCCCCGTTAAAAATAAGTGCATATACACATTACTGCAATCATGTTCATATTACTTTGTGCAGAAGCCAATTATACAGTATAATAATTTTTACTTCAGGTGGTCCAGTGCGTACCTCAATATTTATTGATAAAGTCTTTGATTCGACCCTGTACCTCTGCTGCCAGCAACTTCGGACTCATTCATCGGAGAGACTAGACATTTATTTAAGAGTTGCTTCTAGAGCAATAATTGAAGACTGTACGAAAATTCGATTCGGTCCTTATCAATGGGACAACGAAAAATCCGAGGAACTGCATCATAAAGCAGAGATAGATGCAAATCTAGAAAGGTGAGTGTTCTAGTAATAGTAAAGACTGTAGAATTTAATCTTTTCCCGATACTTTATGTATAAAATTTGCTCTGTATTTTAGGTATGATGCAGTAGATGATTTTAACTGGCTGTCTGCAACCCAATCTCCAAACTGGTGCATTATTCCTGATGGCGAGCGTAAAACTTTCGCTGCTGGAAACGGGAACTAACAATAATCAGCAAAATATTATTCATTTTTCAATAACCAAGAATGGAGTAATTTATAATTAATATATACATATATGCGTTTCATGTTGGTGATACAATTATTAATTTGATTTGTGCACACCTTTAATTATGCCATTAATAAAAATAATACATTGAAACTCAAGTTTTTAATTTCATTTTTTTATTTTTTACCTTTTGAACTTACAGTATGTTTTCACACGTATGAGTACATCATTCAAGCAACATTTTCTGTATTAGTAGTTTCGCAGTTCTGTTTACATTCACAGTAAAATATTCACAGACTCTCTATTTTCCTTTAGCATTAAAATTTTCTAAATACACTTAAACCTAAATGTCGTATAACCCATGGAACTCATTGATGAGTGTTTGATCACGATTATTAAAATATACATTTGTTGATTTGTTCAATAGTAGACACGCAAAACATCTTAATCTATTATTTAGTCTTGTTGATTAAAAGTATAAAACAGATTCATAAAACATTGGTTTGGCCATTGATTAAAGAGGCTTATATATCTTTTCGTGTTACTTGTGGTTTAAAAGTTAACTACAATGTAATTGCAACAATTATTAGTAACGTTGAGCAAAAGTTTTGGAAACGCTCTACTACCTGAGGATTTTTTGTATAAAAACAACGTGTCAGTGATCATGAATCATGACCAACTCAAGATGTATTGTCATTGCTTATGCATGTAGTTTGTACGTGGCATTACTTTTTGCTTATAAATGCTTAAATGCTAACATGATCATCTTAATAAATCTTGCTTAATGACAGCTTCATGAAGATAATCGTGTATAATTTGATAGTGCTTAACTTTCAATTTAATAATTTCTCGAGTAAATCAGTTTATAAATATTATTCAGTTTCAAGTTTATTGTTTTGATTGTCATTGTATAAAGATTGATTGTCTTCAGTCAAGTACTTGCCTACTTTCTTATTCCTCCGAAATGTGTCCATTGCAATAATTACATTATAGTATCTTTCAGTTCATTTTCAAATGCACTTTTTCACAAAAAATTGCATTTTATCAGTCTGGACTTAAAAATACACATTTATCCATTAAAAATCAAATTACATTGAGTACAAGATAATATAATATATAACAATATTGTGTCAGCGTATTTGTTAATCCGTAAACTGCATTGTTGTACTTTCTAAAGTAAAATGAAATTGTCAGTTACAAATTGAGTTTGAATGGTAATATATCAACGAATACGCCTAACATGCTATTGTTACATATGTTATCTAGCATCATAGCATTGAACTTTATGGCCATTTAAAGAATGAGCTACCAAAATTTTAGAGCGTGGGATGTCATAAGGTCATGCAAACTTTCCAGGACTATAAAAACTATGGAGTGATATGTGGGCAGGTGTGTAACACCAAAGTTTAATGCTACAATTATTTAGTAAAAAGATGTGGGTGATTTACCAGTAATGAGACATTAGGAATGAAATTAGGAGTGCGGTGGACATTAGGTAATGGATATCGTTTTTAGTTGTAGCTTTCAAGAGGTTTTGTTTATAATGGCAATCAACAATATAATATCCAAAATTGATATTCAATTATTGGGTTTTATATTTCAGGTAGTTTCATAACTCATATAGTAAATGAAGCATCTATCTACCTAAAAAAATTCTATTTACAAAAGATTCTTCGTGTCTAAATATCAATAACTAGACTATTTTACCATAACCATAAACCCGAAAAAGTAAAGCCACAAGAAATATTTAAAAATGATAACCTATATACACAATTTTAAATTACATGGTTTCTTTTACAGAAGGCTATATGCCTATTGTATTTCTCCGGGACAAATTGGAGAATCTTTTCAGTTTTCATAATTACATGCATATTTTAGAATTACATTTACAAATCTACAGTGTATTTAAAAAAAGTTTTTTAAAGCTTATTCATCCTTCGTTGTCGCAGACTATTAGAAAATAGTACCTTGTTAATTATTCTAGTTAAAATATGCTTACATGTACATAGCAAGAAATGATTTGTGTAGGATAAAAGCAATAAACTGGCTGTGCTTGAATACTTGTCATTTTTATATGAAACAATGTTTAGGTGGGATTATTCTGAAGTCATACTAAATTGCTATGTACTCGAGTATTTTGTATAAATCTAGTTTTTTTACATTACCATTGAACTGTGATTTTCTTATTCATGGCACTACGAAGAAAACCCCTACTATAAAAGAAACTTGAACATTTTGCAGGAAAGAATTGTCAAGTTGCAATATTCTCACTTTCCCCCATTCAGGGTGAAAAGTATTATTAGCTTTACGCATTGGCAGTAGTAACAGTTTTTTGAGAGCTAACAGTACAGGGAGGAGGTGGTGGAGCTGGTTTTGAAGATTTCGCTGAGAGATTAGGCTGCTTTGGTGGTAGCTTAGGGTTTCCTGCTGGATTGGGATGAGCATGTGCCGTAGGGCGTATCCGATTTCTTGGTCCTGCTCCAGGCTTAGTCATAAGCTCTCCCTCACTACAAAGGGCTTTGAGAAGGGGTAAATCCAGTGCTTTGCATTTGGCTCTCAGCGACGCCAAGTCTATTTCGCTTGGTGATGGCCTTTGGATCTGGAATTCAGAAGAATTTGTTAAATATTATTTCACAACTACTGTTATTTACAAAAATTTAAACATTTTCATGATATTTCAGTTTCAACTACCTGAGTTCGCTTGTATGGAGGTGGGGGTGGTAAATTGTAAATTGCATGAAGAGAAGCTTCTGTCTCATTAGATGGCTGAGCATATAACGATTCGGTTGAGCGAGACATCAACTTTAAGCGAATACGGTCATCCATATTATTTAAAGCGCTAGAAGCCGAGATCGTCGTGGGTGTTATCAGCATCCCTCCTGATCCCGCTGCCGTTCTCCCAGACATTAGTTGTTGTACAGCCTTCCGCATACCATTTTCAAGGACAATATTACCGTTGTTTTTGTCTATGGGAGCAGATTGGGTAGAGCTTGGATAGTATATAGCGGAATTATTACTACCGGCAAAGCTCTGGGTAGATAAAAACTTTTGCAAATTCTCAGCGTTTAGACCGCTCACTCCTCCTCCACTGTAATAGCCATAGCCGTGTGAGGAAGAATTATACAACGACTGGTAGGAGTTGTGATGGTATAATGAGGAAGTGTTCATTGTTGCTGCAAGGCTTTGATTGCTGAGGGATGATGGAACGGGTGGAACCGGTTTCCTTCCTGGCAGTGGCGGTGGTATACTCGCTGAATTGGCAGACATTGATGTTTTACTTACGTTCCCACTACTTACTGATATCGGGTATGGAGGGGGAGGCGGAAGATATGGGGGAGGAATATCTCCCATCGAGTATCCAAGGCCTTTTGCATCAAAATACTCTTGCTGACTTACACGAGGATCTTTTGAGGGAAAGACGACATAGTCCAAGTCAGAATATAGCTGCGCCTTAAATTGCTGTATTTGGGAACGTGTCAACTGATTGGTGTACACCGTTGTAAAACGAGGATTCCCAGCGGTTGTGGTGCTACTTGGAATATTTTGATGGCTTTGCGCTACCAAAGGAATCCCAGGGTTGCCCGGCACTGACAATGATCCAACGCATGAGTTTTGCCGAATGCTATGTTCAATTGATGGCTTGTTTCCACCAATCATAGTGTTCATTCCTGCTGGAACGACAGATGAATGGGAAATGGAAAGGCAGCTTGTTGCTGCTGGATGAACAATAGGAGCTCTGGACAAGGGCTTTAAATTTTGTAGTCCAATCAGAAAATTATTCAAATTATTAGGAACGCTTCCACATTTACTTCCAATTCCGCCAATCATTCCAGTACCAAGATATTGCTGTTGTTGTTGCTGTTGCTGCTGAAGACTGAGTTTTGGTGGTGCCTGCACCCCGCACATTTGGACTTGTTGATGTGACTGCTGTGGAACTGATTTATTTTTCACAGAAGACGCATGTACATCTATGTAGTTATTAGGACGAATAATTACAGGAGCACCTGATTTTCCAGGATATGGGGGAGCTGGCATTGAAGGCACAAAAGGCTCCTCTGCAGCAACAGTATCGTATATATTGTCCACACTCTTAGAATGCTGGAGCATTCCTGAGTTTAATTGATGGGTAAGCTGGTGTATATTAATTCGTGGAGCTCTGTAAAGAACCTGTGCAGTAGCAGGAATGGCAGTTGGAGCTGGACTAGCATACGCAGTTTGAATTTGGATTTGTGGCTTTGTTGAAATGATTCTTGCATCTATTGGAGTCGAGTCTGCATCTATGGATGTCAAATCAGCCATACTCTTTCGAGGCTTTGGCGGTGGCTCTGGTCGCTTGCTTTCGGTAAGCAAGTTCAGAGCCGTGGTTGATCTTGATGATGGCTTCGATGGCAATAAGTTACTCTTCCCAGCAGGTTCTGAGACATTTGCATGAGCAAATGAATCTGGTTTCCTGCGTGGCAAAGTGCTCATATTCACTTCTGGTGGGAGAGGTGAGGAAGAAGTTGGATTTGTACATGCTTTGGCTGGGTTTCCCACAAATTTCCACAACTTGTTCGAATTTGGCTTTTTAGGAAGAGGTGGAGGCATCAAAGGAGGAAGTTGCACGTAATCAGAGTCTGTATCAAAATTGTCACTAACAGTTCTCGTGCTCGGGTATCTTCCTTGTTGCAACTTTCTCCCAAAATCTACGTAATTGTTCATTTGGCTAGGTGGAGGTATGGCTCGACGAGATTTCCCCTTCTCTGCACCGTTTATATTTGAACAGCATTTCCCATTCTGTCTTGGACTTCGCAAACACTTTAAGGAAGCAATTTTAGGTGTTAAGCCATTTTCTTTGGAAGGAGAAACGACATTTGTGCTGTAACTTCGTCTGCATTCCTTTCCGCAAGTGGAAGGCACTCCATTACAACACTTTGCAGAAGAGTCCTCTGCTTTGTGCTTGCATGCTCCATTTGTCATTCCAACCTTCCGGTTTACTACACAGCACCTCTCCTTTGGAACACACTTGCAAGATTTTTTCTGCGGGTCCACCATTTTCACACAACTATATCTTGGCTTGGGTTTAGGAGCCTTATTTGCGTTGCTTTCATTGTCACACACTGTATTATTTTTACTATTACTACACCGTACTTTCTCCTCTTCTATTATGGAGTATTGCCGTTCACAACTGCTGCTTCTGCAACTAGTATCACTTTTCGCACCACTCTTTGATTTTGTCGTATCCACCTCATCACTAATTTCACCATATACATGTTCATCTTCCAGTTTGTACTCTTCAGCCTCCTCCCTCTCTTCCTGGACTTGATTTTTGCCAGATAAAGAGCCAGAGAGCACAGTATTGTCAATGCAATTCCCATTTTGATGAATTGTCGATGTTTCTAGAGACATTCCTTCCTCTGTAATATCCACGGCTTTGAGAGTGGACTCGCTAACCATAGACGGTGTGTTATGATGCTGGTGAACTATTGATGGCTCTCCATCTATTTCATCCTCCTCTGCAGTACAGCAATTGCATTCACAATGACCTGCACAGTCCCCTTTCTCCCCTATTGTTCTAACAAGCAAAGAAGATCTGCAGGTGGAAGTTGTTTCTGTTTGCTCGTAGTCCTGCTCACAGTCTGAGTCGCAGTACCAGTATTTTGCTTCATTTCC
>JAQIXX010004808.1:0-15338 GCA_034700605.1 Willowsia nigromaculata
CCTTGTGCTCACACAATTTAGGAAGCTCCGAGTCACAAAAAGAACCCAAGAGAGCCCTGGGCTGTCCATGACCCAGTAGCCCGTCACGAATTGTCAGTCGCGTCGTACAGTTTCCTTCTGGCAGACGCTTCGAGTCCTGTGTGTACAATAGAAAATATATGGGAGCACATCAAATTGAGACATAAATATAAAAAAATACAGAAAAGTTGATTGAACTTTCGATATAAAAGTGAAAGTAGATGGATGAAAATGAAAATGACAGACACGAGAAAAAGAATAAGAACATTTTGTCAACAAAAATCGCTTAGATCAGCTTAACAAGTTTCAAAAAAAAGCCATAGACATGTCTACTCATTCCTTCTGATTTTGATGACTGGAATATGTCAGTTCTGATAAATTTAAATCTTTATGGTGGTTAGACAAGTACTGAACTGGGGTTTTCTATTGAAAATTTATCTTTCCTTTCTCTTATGTTTCACGAAATTACATGCTTTATGTCGATTTAAAAAAGCTTACATGTCGAGCAAATTGGCAAATGGATGGCTCAAACTCATATACCGTTCGTAGCTAATGGGCTTTCCCTTTGAAAGTCATTACAAGGGTGGATAACGAAAAAGAAAGCAAAACAAAGAGATTTTCCTGATCACGCCAGAACATTTTCAATGATGTTGGCGGTAGCTTTGCATCCACAAAGGTCTACCTAACAACTTTAATCTACTTGTATTCTTTTGCCATTTGTGTTATTATCAGAAACCTGAAATCAAGATTTAAAAAATGCTGATGCGAATTTTAACGAATACAGAAATTATATAGATACGATGACGCTCATACATAGTGATAGTAGTGGCTTATTAGCGTATAGCGTAGGGTAATTAAGTTAAACATTCTCATGGGTGTTTGTTTCACAGAAATGCAAAGCAATTTATAGTTACGGCTTGCCTGTGAATTTTATGGACACTGCAAGTATACATAATTCGGAGTATAAGAACAAAACGTAAGAATGTAACCTATTGTACATATTGCACAGCGAGAAAGTAATGAGATCAATATATCATTTACATTTTACTGGAGGAATGCGCAAAGGATTGGTCATTTATTGTTAAATACCTTGACAGAATCTCTCCGATACGAAACAAAGTAGATCCAAATAGCCTCATTATCTGCCCCTTTAAACTCATACCGGCAAGTGGTATTCGGTGGAAGCGTATGCCTGGGACTGGAAACATGTCCTGTCACACCAGTAATCCAATTGCCACCATCCTGCTGTAGCTTAAAAGCTCGATGACCTTTAGCTGCCGCCTTGGAACTGACAAACTGTTGTTGGTTGCAAAAAGAGAAACAGCAGGGATCAGGAGAAAAGAAAACAATAAATTCTGGAATTCAATTAAGAAGGAAAATAATGTGATTTATGAGCTGTGCAAGAATAATCGTACATACATAAAAAGTGCAATTAGGCGTGTTGCTGTAGTCTGCAGTCTCCGAATCCACCAGCACAACATCCACATCCAATTCAAATCCTCTGAGAGGAGCTGGGAATGGCGGTGGCGGCACTGGTCCCAGTGGATTTCCAAACGGAGTTGAGTAAAAGGCGATATGAATCTCAGGTCCGGAGGAGGTAACCGGTGGAATATGACTGCCACCGCAGATACTCAAGAGTACGGGTGCATCTGCGTTATTCCCATCGTAAATTACAATCCTGTCACGGGACCAATTGCAGTCATCCCAGGCCATAAAAGTGTCAACAGCCATGGATGCTGTGGGATCGTTGGCTGCCACCGGTGACATGACAAGACCGGAAGCGAGTGACATTTGTGGTCCTGGAAGTAAGCTCCTCAATTGTACTTTATGAGAACGGCTTTGAGATACTTGGATGAGAAAACGCTTGCACTGTGGCTTGTCTCTTTGCCGAACGGTGAAGAAGCACGATACGTTGCGGGGATATAGACCGGGGTAATTTGGGCTTTGGATTTTGCACCGGCGACGGTGGCACTGCTCCAGGATACGGTTACAGTATGTGCCTGGTTCCAACTGTCCCCTCTCTATCGGACCTCCTGGAACACCGTAGCGCACAGCTGCAAGACCAACTGGAATAAATTTGTAGCGCATTTTAAAGTCAAACTCGGGAGGAGGCGGGGCAGGCATAACGGGTGGTGATTGATGAGTTCCTGGAACAGCTCTCGAGGAACCCGGAAAGGCATCTATTGGTCTTATTACTTGAGTCAGTGAACTATTTTGGGAAAATGAAGAAGATTTTGAAGAGTGAGCTAAGGAAGGACCTCCTACAATTAAGGTAAGGGTGATTGTGCTCATTTCACTGAAGTACACGGAGAATCCAGCTCCGGAACCGCACCATTGTCCACCTGTTATTGGACGGCTGATCTCTGCCACTTGGAGTGAACCCTCGGGACAGCCTTCTATCACGGAAGAGACGAATTGACCAATGTTCACAGAGTCAAACATGAGCTGAAATACATACACAAAAGAGAGACTTCCTATGAAAACGTATCCTTTTAAAACAGTATGGCAACATATAAATCAAAATCTAAAAAATTCATCTGTTTACTTTTATCACTATCTGAGAAAATTCAAGACTGAAGGCTTTACCACTGCTTTACCATATATATGGTCGGTCAGAGAATAGGGAATTTCAATTTCCAATTCTCTGTGTTAGGTAGCAATAAAACGAGACGTGCCATAAACCCATACATTTTATATTTTCAAAATGCGTTTGCAGATATTCATGATCTGTTTATATCAATCCTTGATAATCTCAAGAGCCGAAGTCTTAGAGGATCTTGATAATTCCAACGACTCTACTTGGAGCTATTTAATGGAAATGTTTTCCCCTGCAAAAACAGTAGAGGATACGGAAACAACTAATACTGAAATTATAGAAACACAAATCCTTGCAGAAATGCAAAATTACTGGAGTTCTATTAAAGAATACGTGTTAGGAAGCGAGGATGTTGACGAAGATGAAACATTTCCTGAACATGAACAGGAAAAAAATAATTGGAACCATTTGACATACCTTGAAAGATTAAGAAATAGTCTGACCAAACCGTTGTCGAGCACCTATCATTACTTCTCAGATTCTTCAATAGATCTTAAAGAGCTTGATGATGAAATCGAGCATCAATTAGAAGAAGAGCAAAAAAGGAAAAGTCTAGAGGCAGCTAATGACCCTTCGTGGTGGGAATTCTGGCGCTGTGGCTGTTCCTCTAAATCAGATTCTACTACATCCCTTTCACCAGATGGTCATAACACTAGCACGGGTTCTTCTACCATGTCCAGGCTATCCTGGTGGCGTGAGAAACTGTCGCTAGGTCCGGACGTAAAATATATAAAAGTAGTTCCAACCAAAAGGGAAAAATCATGGTGGCAATCATTTATTCCTTATGATTTCGGTACCAGTGAAAATGCCAATGATGACAAGGTTCAAGATGAGAGTTTATCAGATTCAGAAATTGAACAAACTGAAACATGGACATCACCAGTGAAAGTAATTTCAAATTATTACACCGGGTTGAAAAGGTATGTGAGGAGCTTGGATGGAGATACTTTTAGACTCACGAATTTACTTAGTTCCGTGATAGGACCACCACCATCTTCTAAACCAACAAAAAAATCTCAAAGAAATTCACACTCCTTCCTGGGATTCTTCTAACCCTGGAGTCTGGATCAGAACCTGAATTGTGACCTGATCTCAATATGGAAATTAAAAATCAACAAACGGAATTAATTCAATGGTACTTTAAAGGAGCTGGGTGCAGCCAGCATAAAATATTTATGCATAAGTTTTATAGCCACCATAACGTGCACCAAAATTTACGAGAAAAATAAAATAAAAATTTGACAACCGGATGTGCTCAGCTCCTGCTAACAAGCATATAAGACAGGAGATATATAACCTGTCTTAGTCAATGACCCTTTTTGTGGATCTTCTCCTATCATTACATTTCATCTCGTGGTGTATTGTACAGCCATTCTCCAACCGCACAACCTAAATACAGGCACATAGTGTTTGACATTGGTACCAGCTCATGCTAGTGTCATGCTGAATGCAATATTTTCTCTGAAAATCTACACTGTGCTTTCCCAACAGTCCAAGCCCGCTAGAAGAAAGTGGAGTGTGAATTTAAGGAAAAAACTTTTTCTGGGGTTATTCATCTGGATGGAAGCTGTGTAAAGAATTGTATAGATATGGAACTCAACGATTCTATATATTCCGTCAACCATGGAGCTGGTGAAAGTATGTTGGTACTTTAATAGGCATTATAGAATGTAAGCTGTACGTAGTAGTGCTGAGTTTTTTCTCTCATCTTTCTTTATGTATTTCTTTACACTCTAAACCTGTCAACTTTGTTAAAAATTTTGCTTGCGTGTTTCCTCCGCTCCAACTTCCTCTATCAATTGCTGATCCTCTGCAACTCTGCTTACTTTGGTCATTCTTGCATGTGGGCCTAAGCAAAACTAAAGGATTTGAGAATTTGGAGTTGCTGTTGTATTTTTGTAAAATTTTCTGTTGCAAAGAAATGCATGACGTATAATATTCAGTTATTTATATAGTCTTTTAATTTTGAGAGTAAAATCATTGTTTCACATTCAATTCATATTTTAACATCTTTTCGAAATCAATACCTAAAATATTCATGCTAGTTTGAAACAAGGTCCAGAAATCAGAAAAAAATCACACAGATAAAAAAATCTTTATTAATGAAATTATGATTCATAAATCATAAACACAGATACTGATACTTGAATTAGAAAATTATTTAAAGCCGTTATAGCCTCAGTTAAGTTTTACAATCGAAGATTGAAGACTTGAAACTTTTTGTTTCAGCCAGTTTTCTCTATTCCGGTGCGATCTTTATGTATTGATAAAAGTAAGGTTAGTTAAAAATATAGTAAAATGTTGTATTTACAGCTAGGTATATATAGCATGCACTAGCTTGTCGGGAGGCAATTCTACTTGAGCCAAGAATAAGAAGGAAAAAGAGGAGTAAAAAAGACATCACTATCAGCGTTCGCACTACAAAGACTATCATCATTTCAAATCCAAGTGATAACATGAGTGTAAAGCTGGAAAAAATTCAACCTCATTCAGCTTTCTGAGAGGAGCAAGATAATATAACCAGAAAACCCACATCCTGGGCCATTTCTTTCCTCATTTTATACAATTTTACAGACGACAAACTTTCTCCTTCAGTGAAGCTTTTGCGCTCACCAACTTTCTGGATTTTCTACGCTGTCCGATCTCTGCTCAGCCAAGGCTTGACTCTAAACTGTCCACACTAAAATCACCAGCCCTTGTAACGCAATGAGGATATCTCACGCGGGGTAATATGCGAAATCTGGATGGATGAACGTCATCTTGACCTGACCATAAAATGATATTCCATCATCTTTATCCATGATTTCATACTTTAGACTTGACGCTAATAATAAGACATAATATTTAATATATACTTGCAAAGTAGTTATTTGCATCTAAGCTAATGGAATTTATATGATACAGAAGTTTGAAATACGAAACTTTTAAGTCGCTTGTAAATGACAAGTCATGCGAAAAAATGATGCAAATGCTTCTGAAAAATTTATAAAGGAGCGACTTTTTGGTTTTTTGGAAGTTAAATTTCTGAAAGCAAACAGTTTTTAATGATGGATATGAAACAGAAACCAGAGAAAATAATTAAATCAGAAGTCTCTGTGTGTCCGAGCGAACACAAGCCAACAGAATAGGACGTGTTGAGGTGAAGCTTAAAGTTTTTGAAGCAGTTTTAGCCGGAGTACGTAATGAAACCACAATACGACAATACTGTTCTGCGACAGTCGTTTTTACCGTCGCGTAATCAAAGTTGGAAGAAAGATCATCACATGACATAACTTAATAGAAGTTTTAAGTAAGGTGCAGTAAAGTGTGGCAAGTTCTACTTGTCGTAATTAATAGAACTGTCTTCTTGTATCGTATGCATTGCGATGACTGATGCTCATGTATGTTCAGTGTGGGAACTAAGCACATACCTTCAATATCAAAACGCAAGTTATTATGATTGCATGATCGAGCCAACGCACTATGATTATGGCACAACTTTCACTTGTTAGTGCTATATGTACGCATCAATAGTGAAATTATATAATCTACACATACAGAGCTGTAAACATCTCTTTACAACATTTTTCTCTTTTGTGTAAGTAACTGACTAAAGTTTAAGGTACACGTGTCTTTGTTCACGTTCCTTTATTATCAAGCAAATCCACGCGTTCTTTCTGAACAAAATGTCTAATAACTGCATGGTGTGGTGACATGTGTATTATTGCCTTTCCACAAAGGATGACGGACACCTTATCCTGAAATCTTTTTGTGCAATCTGCTTACGACACGACTACGCATACAACAGACACCACGACTTCTCAGAACGTTATTGGGTATTACTGGGACAAGGTGCCTTGTTTAGTTGTCACTTCATCTGCTCATCGTTTCATCTCTTCTCTCGTTAAGGCGTATATGTAAGCTTGCTTACCTAATTTATTTTGAGCAAGAGCAAAAATGACATCCTTTCACCGTAATTACGTAATATGTCACCAAACAAAATCCTTTAAGGCGGCTGTATCACAGAAGATACAGAGTTACACCATAAGAACAGAGTTGAGCTCACTAAGCTTACGAGTTGGGATGAATGTACCAATGAACCTTTTCTTCATCTTGACAAATGGTAAAAAGAGAACGGAAACGAGATGAATTGGAAGATAAAACGTCGGAGCATCTTGCCCAGTCATCTAATTAAAATAGAAAGGGGCCCTATTACTTTAATTGGGGCTATGTAGAATTGAAGTATGAAGATAAGAAAACTGTCTGAGAGGAGTTGAGGTAATGAGGATGAGATATATAATTATCTATACACCTCTGTTCTCACATCTATAAAGTATCTTATTTTCACCAAAACTACCTTCCGTCCACACGTGTATAAATCTCGATCAAGGCTTTCAGCTATTTTCAGCTTATCATCCCAAGTTTTTTTTTCATTTTATTAAAGCTATTTAACCTTCAGTGATCAACATCTTACCAGCAACGTTCTGGGTATTGATGAATTCTGCTTCCAAAATATTTGAAGTGCAAAGTTCTTATTTGTAGGCTTTCTAAGGCAAAATACGCCGCAAACAAACTTTCAACCACATACTCAACACCACAATATCTCCATTTACCCGCCATCATCATAATTGTATGGTGCTTACAACTTACGAGTAACTCCCTCATGATTCATAAATATTATTTCGTGATGACATGTGTGGCATGCCTATCATCACAATAAGTACATTAGCTTATGATGCTTTTATTTTCAACAAAATTGCATTTCATCTCAGACACACGAAGTATACATGAAATGTTCATACTCTGAAGTCTGAACATATACACATGCATGTACAAAAACTGAAGATCTGTGTAAGAAAATGAAATCTATCTCAACTTTGTGTTTTGTGTAAATATATGACAAATTTCCGCGTGATATCAAAAGTTATGAAATTTACAAACTCACTCATATCTTATCGAATCGAACTAGCATTAAAATTATACACCTAAATGATTCAATGCTGGTTAAAACCAAGAGAGCCTCAGGATGCAAAAATGATAGAAAAATTTGTACTCGCTTACTCAATTATTATCCAAAACATGTAAATTAAGTTTTATGTATCGAAACTACATACATACAGACACCACATAGGCATACATAATTCATGTCTGCTTGAGATTAAAATTATTTTCTAGACCTTTCACACAAGAAAACTTTCCCCTTTGATTTTCCTCCAAATCCACATTTCACGATTCAAATTTTTCCTCGTTTAATTTTCATTCGAATTTCACGGTCTACATAAAATAGAAACTAAAAAATCAGCTCAATGTCCTCTTCTGGTGAAAAAGATTGTAATGAGAATATGCCTGGAAGAAGTGAAAGGAAATAGGGGATATATTTTTACACGATGCTATATAATAATAATAATAAGTAATAGCTGTAGGTAAGGAAATCATCTCTAGCTATTTCCACCTTCTTTTCGTAAAATGAGAAAATTTTCTAACATGAAAGCAGTGAGAAAAAGATTTTTCTTCTTGTTTTTACGAGGACAGAGTATCATAGCCTGAGGAAAGCCTTTCTCTCGCAGCAATCTCTTTTTAAGATATGTCGGTATTGATATTATGGTACCCCCGTATAATCCACTCGAGTCATTAAATAAATACATACATATCATAAAAATACCATAAAAATGAATACAAATATATTTTATTATCGTCCTACTTCTCAGAAATTATTGTAGTCATTAGCCATAGCTCATAATCATAATACAAAGGATTTCCGATGATGAAGTGTGAAGTTAAGAGCAGGAGAAAGTTGAAGAAATGAAACCTAGTTTGTTGCATCCAGTAGAACTTTTAGTTATTTATTTACTATTTCATTTGCGACCTGTTAATATCCCTTTCTCTACGACAGAAGATTGGGTACATTCATACAGTCAATGCATATATATCACCACATAACATTTTAGCTAAAAAAAATTCATTTTTAAGCCAACAAATAATAACCATTTCGGCACAGCTACAAGCTCTCACCCAACTCCTTTCACGTGAACGTACTTGAGAATTCCGCTCTGCAGTGAAAACCTGCTTGCGTTTTTAAAATTTCTTTTTAAATTACACATAAAATGTAATCATTTTAAGAACATACATGGTGGTGTATATCACAATGCATAACAGTTTTTGGTTTTATTTCAACATTCAACTGTTTGAGTAGCGTTCATTTTATCAAAATCTTCCAGTCGCACTATTTCTCGTTATTTTCATCATCATCAGTATGCTCCTCTTTTCTTTTTTCTCTTAATGAGCTTAAAGAGCAAGGAAAAATGTCGTAAGCTCATTATTATATTGAAGAGCAGAGGAATAAATCCCTTGAAGCAGGAGCAAACTATGTAATAATCCTTGTATTCCTGCATGCCAAAATACTTGTGTCTGTGAACGCTGAGTATGGTGAGTGTGTTACAGGATGTTTAAAAGGAAGGAAGCGACACAACTGGCAGGGAAAAGGATCGGGAGACGTAGTGTGCGAGAGCAGAATTTTTTCCAGCGTTTAAAAAGCTGCAACCATTTTTTCCTGTTACACAAGTGCGAAACAGTATTACAAATGCTGCAAAATACCCAAAAGTCCTATTATTCTTCCGGGTACACCAACCAAAACCAAATCGTGTCGACATGCAGTCATGCATTATTGTAGTGTGTTGTTCAAGTGCAGACTGCAGAGAGTTGACATTTTAGTATTCACGTGTTCAGTTCTCAGAATTGTCAGTGTACCGAGGGAGGAAAGTCTAAGATTGCATTTTAACTACGACTTTCCTTGCTTAACTAGATTTCTTGGAAAATATTATACTCACATTGGAACACACTGGTTGTTCCAAAATGGTAGCAGCAAATTTGTCGAGGCATAAACTATATCCTTAGAACTAGCAATTGCAAGATGAGGGTATATGCAATCCCAATGACTTGTGTACATTCTTGGGCAAAATTAAAAAATCCGATTCTTCCAATTTTCATAGATATAAAGAACACTGCACTGAACTGTTGGAACAGCACAAGATAATATTATGAAAACCCCTAGTAAAATAATATATTTTTGGAAGCGTGTAAAGTTTCAAATGAAAATACACGTGCAGCTAATATTAAGCTAAAAACAAGTTCGGATGATCTGAATATATGATAAAGTAATTTAAGCAAATTAAACTAGGATATTCCGATTCTGCATTTATTACTTTGTAAACGCCAATTGAGCTTCGTAAGGAATGAAGTTGAAAAATTAAACTATGGGATAAAAATATTTCGAAAATGCTCGATAATGGTAGTCCTAAAGAGACAATACAATAGTTGGAGTTGGGAAAGACAGGAAAGCTTCTTTAGTATGAAAGCAAGATAATGGCAATATTACTTTTATGCGTCATACAGAGCATGAGTACATCGTAAAATGAGATAGAAGTAGTGATAACTTGAATCACGTATTGCTGCTTTGCAGTTGGTGGATTCCAATATCAGTGGAAAGGTAAATTCTTTCGATTTTAAAATTTCATTTCCTACCACAAGAGCATTCGATGGAAACTATTGTCGTCTCTTGTCCACGTGAGATGAAAATTTCCACCCAAATTCCATTCTGGCACAGTGCAGCTGACATTTCTGCAGTGCAGAATTTCATCAAAAAATTCACGGTTGAATTTATTCCAACTATTTTTTGTGAAAGATTGAAAATGTAGATGTTTACACTCAGGTATGCATTAGCAGAGATATTTTAGGTATATAGATGCTGATATAAAGTTTTGTTAAGTTGAAGAGAAAACATTTTTGGCTGGCTTGCTTTCTTAAAGAAAAGGTAAAAAAAGCTTGTTTTTCCTTGATTTTTCCCACACCTCGAGCGATATCAAACTTTTTTCTAGACCCTAGGCGTACTTCGTTTCCGGGAAATCTTCATATAACATATGCAATTTATACTCATGTATATTCATAGTTGATGGATACAGAAGAAAAGCATGTTGTTGAATCAGAATCCTAAATAATAATGGAAAGTACATAAAAAATATTATTTTTTAAAGAATAGAAAGAACGAAGATGAGACACATCCACATACACTCAAGGCACACCAAATCTTACAAAAACTGTTTACCGTCTGTCTACAAAATGGCACGGAGGAAGAAAACTAAGATTTTTCCCTCTGAAAAACTACCGCCATCACCAACAACAAAAGTAGCTCTTTTTAAAATTGTCTTCTGCTCTTGTTGCAGCCCAGGTCGTGTTGAGATAGACAAGGCAGACAGCAGAGAGGTTTCTATTTTATGCATTACATGATATTACATTCCTTTCCTTCTTCCTTGCTTCAAGAGGTAAAAATACGTACATATTACCTGAGCTGAACCATACCAGATTCCACCCAGTTCGTACACACACGCAAAATTTATGTTACAATAACAAAGCAGCATCAGCAGCACAACTGTAGAAAAGCTTTAGTGAAACGGCGGCTTTTCTTTCTCTCTTGCTTTTCCGTCTTCACTTGAAAAAAAAACTTTCACCGTGTCGTCGTCTTTGTGGATCTCTAGAAAAGGAGGAAAACTTACTTGCAGCAGTGGAGGGGAAAGAAATGGTGTTATTATGCGAAAAAAAGAGAAAGTATTCTTAAGAGAGAAAAAAAAGACCTTAAAACATTAACCACCTGGTGTGTTTGTGCTGCTCTATGCGTTCCATTCATACTTATTTTATTCCAAAGGTAGCTATTATTATAGACCGGCACACACAAGTTCTGTATCCTCTTTTTTATATGATATCAAATAATATGCACCTATAAAAGTAGAAGGTGGAATCCCATCGTAATGGGAAAAGATTTTGTTGGTTGTTGTTGCTTTGTGCTGATGCTACGAGACTTTGTCTTTCTCCAGTAGTGCCACATTATGTATATATTCACTATGTAGTACTCTTGTAATATGTGTTTCATCAATCCTTTTTTATTTTCAAAGGAAATTGCTAATAATGGGAGAGAACTTTCTCCCCACAGGACACGTTGTTGAATGGCTGAAGACACAAGTTCTTTTTCAGTGTTTTTTAAAAGAGAAAGTTGAGAAAATATTGTATGCTTGTTGTTGTAAACAAAGACAATTCATGTTTTATACATGGTATAGCGATCATTTTATATAAACGACATGACATTGCATCGGTGTGCAATCTGATACGCTGATATGAGGAAAGGATGTGATGGTAAGTTTATTTGAGAGTAGTGCATAGTGCATGCATACATAGTGCCTTAAACAATGGTTGGAAAAGATGAGACAATCTTTGGTATATGAATTGCTTTGCATTCAGAATTTGTTTTGATGATCTTGCTGCGATTTAAAATGACAATGTCGACAAGGGTTGATTGCACAAGCGAGCGATCATGTGTGTGAGTTGATTATATTAAAACAGCATGAACAGCGGGGAGACTTTGACTTTTCCATAATCAGTTAACTGCGCAAAGTGCGCTATACTATAGAGTCCTATGTACATTTGCTTACTTAGTTTCCCTTCAACTTTGTCATGAAAATATTTCGTGGGGATTATACATTATATGGCGAATCAAGGTGCAAGCGGAATTTCAATGGGAGAATTGTGTAGAACACGTTTTGGAAACTTAGGAAAGTTGAAATTTATATAAGGATACGCATGTATCACAGTCTTGGGAATTTCATATGAGACGAAAAGAGAAAATGTACTTTCACCTGATGACCAAAATGTGTAAAGTGATACAGCCTGGTTGTCTTGTTCTGTTCTTTGGCTTTTTACATGTTTTACAACGATAATCGCGGTAGTACAAAAAGCTTTTAAGGCCTTCTAAAAGTCGACTTGTGTATGAAAGTAGAGGTCTTCAGAGACTTGTAAAAAAGGTGAGACGATAACTAATATGCTAATCGTACCATGTTTGTTTCAAAGGATGGCCATTACTTTGCTGAGCTCACTGGTAGACTCTCATGTTTATTTTTCATATTATTTTGAGATTACTTGTATAGTACAGCTTCGACTTTAGTTCTCCCTTTGGAGAAATCTTGAAGGAAAGAAGTTACGACAGTATAAAAGCCTTACTGTAAAAATCCTGAATGGGTTCTCATATTCGTGGATCCAAAAACAAAAAACACAGTGACCGCGCATATTATAGAATTATATCTCATTGGGGAAAGCTGATACATGGTTTATGTTTCAAACATAGAGTGACTTCAAAACAGGGATATAATTTATCGATATTGCATTACTTTTACTCTTATTGTACTTCGAATACACTGTAAGGGTGACGTAAAATAGGGATAATTTACCTGCACCAAATCTCCGAAATTGTCGCCCGCAGCAAAAAAGGTAAGATGACAGACGAATTGAGCGGGTCCAGCATGTCCAGCAGTATGGCTTTGAGATGGGTCTACTTGCTGTGGATGATTTAACCCCAGGGCGGCTGCGATTGTTTCTGATGAAAGGCTAATTTGGTATGTTGAGCCTACTTCGCCGTAATAAGTTCGGTTGCAAGCTGCAAAGAAAAAATATACAGGTTCATCATATCTACAGATCTGAAACTCATTGTAGTATTATGCTGTACCACAACACGTTATAACAAGTCATTGTTCTATACTTTCTGAGTCTGCCAACGTCACTTGTAATCTTGTTCTTGTCTTATGTAGGCCACACATCCATTCAAATCCATAACTACACCATTCCAATACTTTATCTGAAACTTACTGTCACTAAAACAAAACCCATTATCACTATCCATCAAAAGATAAAGATATGTATGTAGAAAAAACTGAACACATTCTTTATTATTGGAGCACTCGAATCAATAATCTCTGGCTGAAATGGGCGTCCTCTTTGCTTACATAGGGAACTGGGTGAAAACGGCTGGTCAAAATGAAAACTTTTACAAGTTGATTCTCGCCTACAACAGAATGGAGCGTCAGTCCAAGTTAACTAACCCGGTGCAATTTTGGAGTCCACCAGACTCACATATCCTTGCAGCTAAAGAAAAAAATAAGGAAAACGCCACTTGGTTGGGCATATCTACACATGGCCGACTTGGCACCGTTTTTAAAATAAAACGGGATCTAAACAGAGTTGCAACAGAAGATCATCAGCGCCGGCTTGCCATTCGACTCGGAAAGACACTTAACTCAAGGGATATCATTGTTCCAAACTTTTTGAAGGTTGGCTCAAGCTGGGATTATTGCAGCAGGTTATGTGAAGGTCCGGAAACTCATTGCGAAATCAGACAATTTTTCCCTTTCCATTTTTTTGCTGTTGACCTTTTACCCAATCCTTCTGATAGCTCTTCCGTGAGAGCGACATATCTGACCAACTTTTCCAGCCCTGATATTAATCATAGGGAAAAACCTATGGATATCACTCCTCCGCCTGACACTTGTGACTTCTTTGCTTACGGAAATAGCCCCATTCACAAACCCTTCAAGAAGATATTTGTTGGCCGTTATGAGTTTATAGAAATTATCAGCAAACACCTATGCGATGAAAGCGGTGCCGTGCGGGCTAACGAAGATAACAAACAATCCCTCCGAAACGATCTTTTCGACTTTCTCGTCAGTAGACAAAGATATCTTCCAGATCCTGTGATACTGGAGTACGCAAGGGCTTCCAGAGTGAAGGAGAAAATTGCTTACAGGCTCAGCTCTAGATTTGTGTCTGATTTTTTTGATACGAGCACCAGAAGTTTGGGCATTATTTTCGTCGACACGGCCAACAATGTAACCTTCTTTGAATCGCATCTTAACGAGCCAATTTATAATCCAGAAACTTCAAGGTGGATCGAATCAGTTCATGACTTAACGATAGAGAGAAAGTGAGGAAGGAGGAGGCACACAAAAATTAGCAAGTGAAATAATGTACTTTTCATGGAACAATAAAAAATTCACTAGTACATTTTTATTATCCTTCAACAAACCTCCAAAAAGTTTTCTGGAGCTAGACTTTCTTCAAACAACTAAATTGCACCTGACTACTTCACTTCATCTTCATCAATAGGTCATCGTAGGTCATATCAGATTTATAGCTTCAAGCTGTATGCCAGCTTTACTAGGTACGTATATCTTGTTAGTAAATCCTAGTTTTCTTCATTGAGCAAAGTTTAAGAAACCTATCGCATCTCATTTTCACCGCAAGGATTAAAGTTGTGGTATTCCATAAGCATCTCTTTGGTCGGACTCAACTTAAAATGGCTAAACCCAAGTTTATGTTTGCCATATTCACGCGGGTAAGACGCACGTCGGACGGCTTCCCTGTCGGTTATCGTCTCCAGTCTCCATATAAATGTAATGCCCTTGAAGTAGCTTTTCCTTTCCATATTTATCACCGCCATAAAAAGGTTGATCTGAATTGAACTTGACTTGGAAAATGATATAAAAGTAAAGTGAAGGTTTATAGCAGGTAGGTGCACGAATTCATTTAGTTTGCTCTTGTGCTAAGAAATGCCCATGTTACCTACACTCTAAACCAACTCATGGACTGTATACATCATTTACAAGGTCTTATTTTCATATTGACGATCTTCATAGAACGTCCGCTGCCACACCAAACGAATTATTACTTTTAGAAGATAAGCCTCATAAAAATCCTTCACAGCCATGCTTCATCCTTCGCATACATCCTTCGCAGCCTTCGACTGCGAGCTCTCCATCAAGTCTATATCAATAACTGCGGACATGGAAATTCTTACGGAGCACCGGGGCCGTGCTCCCAGGGTTTTTTTTTTCGTGACCAGGGACCCGTTTTTTTTTTTTTTGCTCACCAG
>JAQIXX010004809.1:0-15336 GCA_034700605.1 Willowsia nigromaculata
CCTTGTCACGTTTGTAGAGGCCTCCTCCAGCTCCATTGATGACATTGTGACAGGAAGGTCGGATGTTGAGGGTGCGTCCGTGGTCCCTGTAGTCGTTGACGATGATGTGTTATCCGGAATTCCTAGGGGCCACGTATTACTTAGTGCAGTCTCATAATGGTTCCATCGTCTATTATTCGTATTTGTGACTGGAACATTTACGCTACTACTTAAAACATTCGTACTTTCGCCTTCCTTTTGGAGAATAATGCTTCCTTTACTTGTGCTGATACTGATGATAGTACCACTCGCCAAGTTATTCACCACACCGACTCCTGTGGAAAGCAAAAAGAAAACAAAAGCTCATTTTAATTCACTGACTCAGATGAATGGAATGAAAATTCTTTGGATGTGACCTGAATCACGAACTAAAACAAAAAAGTTTTATTTGCAGCTAGCGAGGAAGAAATCAGTTGCGAGAAGACCGACCGGGAATGCTGACCGAGGACGGCGATGGGGAGAATTCTCGAAAAGAAGGTCAAAAGACTCTAAGTGTCCTCTGTGTTCATTTATACTCTACATATTATCATGCCATCACCGTGACCATGTTCATCTGTCAATATTATATGTGTTTTATATTATTCGAATGTGCATGTCCTGTTTAGCTTGGATGTGAGCACACTTTTTCATCATTTTCATTGTCATTCTTGAAATTCTTGGCTAGTGTTTCACCTACCTAGTTCCCTCTTGGGACAAGAAAAAACATGTATGCTGACCTATATATCAAATCAATATATGAATATGCCTGTGATATTATATATCATTCACATGCATTAAAAACGAGACGACAAACTGTAAGAGAAAAGAATCAAGCTAAAGTACAAGTGGGAATAAAAAACGTAACAAGAGCGGCAAGCAAGCTGTATAATACCTATTTTAACTGACATGCATTCCATTTCACACTTTTTCTCGAGAATGAAATAAAGTAGAAGAGAAAGTGAATCAAGTCACTTCCCACGTGTGCATACCATATAATACTATATAGTAGGTATAGTAAATTTCACTGTGGAAAAACTAAGTGGTTTCAGCAGTGAAGTTGATGCTGCTCTGAAATGATGTGTGATAGGGAAAGGTGTAAGAGGAGCACAAGGTTTCGCAGCAAGGAACGTCTTCCGTGAGAATGTCCACATCCCTAAGGATATATTGTAGTCTTGTCATGATGACATTTGGCTTGACTCACTACTGTGTTTCCTACTCAATCTCAACCTACCTATGTCTTTATATATAACTCCTTTACCACCAGTATCCTCTTTACTTTGCTCCAACGTCTTTTTGAATTTTAGTGTTACCTTCACCACCACTGCCATATATAATATTTTCAGACAGCCTTCTCCTCCCTTCATAGCTTTTCAAGAATTTCGTAGGGTAAAAATATTTTTTGAGGAATAAATGCCGGAGACACAGATGAAAAGGAAAAATTGGGCAGTTGTAGTCGGTCCACGTGCTCCCATCATCATTTCAAGACGGGTTGCAATAGAAAGAAGCAAAGCCAAAGTAACCAGAAGAAATGGAGGAATATTATTTCTCATGAAATGTAGTCATTCCTTCCATTTTTCGCCGCTTCGTTTGTGTCCACGTTCCATGCATCACCAGTCATATCACTACTAGCATGCTACTTCCACTTTTCAAAAAAGAAATCTTCGCAGTTTCTTCTCTCCTGCCTTCATATTTTTATTATTTTGAAATATTCCAAGTTAGTAGAAGGGAATGGATATTTGGGGATTACATAATGCCATGCATGCATGTCAACCTCAATAAAAAAGGAGAGAAACTGCCTTGGTATAGCTGTGTAAGAAGCTAGTCATCGCAAGGAGTGACTTTTTATGCGTGAGTGAGAAGAGTGCAAAATGAGGAGAAGAGCACAATCATGCATGTCCCTACGCTTGCCAGAGTATGGACAAAAGAGAAAGTTATTGTGTGGTGTATGTGTCAACTAACAATGCTCCCGTAATATACAGCGCATAACAATATCGACATATTATACTAAAATGTAGGGTTTCTCTCTTTTATTTATGAATTGGTGGGCCTTAATATAAAAATGCACGTTTCATGTATTAAAACGCTTCGCATGTATGTAGGCGGTATTCATATCCACACAATTTACATGTTTTATGTATGATTGCATGATATACTCTGAGTAAGTTGCTCTGAATATTTCCCCTCACCGTTCCTATCCGCTGATGACTTTCGTCGGTGTTTGGTGTGTTTGGCGGTTGTTGGTAGAGGTGAAGCGGTGGGGATTTAGTGAGAAACCACCACTTTTCTCTCAATCTTCCAATATAAATACACTTAAAGGTGAAAAAGGTAACAACTTTTTTATGGAACCCTGTGTTCCTCCCATACATGTATTCATGTCCACGTTTACACTGCTGGTGTAGGTATTATGTGGAGCAAGTCAACTCATCCATCTGCATAATGGAATTTATTATCCAATTCCTCAAAACTTCAAACAGTGCTTATGTATATTTTACTTAAAAGTGATGCTACGGCGAGCCAAAGGAGGAATTTTTGTTGAGCACCAAGTTGAGTGAGTGTTGGAGAAGAAGGAAAGGAGAAAGTGTAGAGACAGGGCTGATACGTTGAAATAAGTTACAAAAGACATGAAGATAAAACCATGAATAATTTTTTCCTCTTTTTATAAGGTAGTTTCCTTTTTCTCTTGCTTGAGCTTTGGGAGATACTAGAGGCGTCCTCAAAAGAAAGAAAAAGTTAGGGTAGAGTAGGCACGTATATTAGAAGACTAAAAAAAGAAACTTCATCACATGGTTTTTCTCTCTCGTTTTACTGCTCCTTCATTTCATCAAATGGTACAGGATACATGGTATGTATGTTAAGCAGAGAGAATGAAAGAGATTGAAAGAAATCGATGCATGAAAATGAAGTAATGTGCGATGTCATGTAGTTCTCCACAAACATGCTGAGTTTAACTTCATGAATGGCTTACTCTTCCTCCTTTTTTCTTTGGGTACATCCAGCCTCAATACCAAGAAAGTGTCGCATCTCGTGTACTTTTCATCAAGAAGAAATTATACAGCACGTAAGCATTTACGTTGAGTCTACAGACAGAGAGAAAGTTGTTAATAATTGATAAATTGACAAAAGTGGAGCACAAGCAAGTCAAGCATTAATAATTTCCAGTTTCAAGAAATCCTCGCGTCATCCACTCTACACATAGTACGGTTTTCGCTTTTGCGCCGCCAATAAAATGAGTTTAGTGAGAAAATCTGATTGCGTATAGCCTTGCAAGCATTTTCATTGTCATTAAATAATATACGTAATAGGCTTACACGTGCAGTGTATGCATGTATAATGATCAGCAACCTTGTCTCAATTTTGTGTTGGTAATTAAATTACCATCAAAGTATCAAGGCTTCTTAGCTGTCTGAAGCCATACTAGTCGGAATAATGTATATGAGCTTTAAAATTATTATTATACTTCCTTACATCATATTTGCATAACAGACAGGCACAACTTTTCAGACATATGCCATTCTTTAAAAATAGATTTGATACGCATTTAATCTTTCCACGAATCTACGGTTATTTAACCGCAATCTATCATGACTCCAAAAACTTGGAACATGAAAGAATTTCGTTTCCTGAAAAAAGAATGCTTGCATTTCTCAATTTTAATACTTTCATCAAACTCATTTTAAAATTTAGTTCAATGGAAGTGACAACTGCGGACTGGTGACAAGTAATCAAGCTTTGAAAATGAGATTTTTTCCATTTACTTCGTTCTTTCAACAGTTGTAATTGGAAGTTACCAGTTCAGTGCATGATCTAGCCGTATATTGCTTTCACTCTAGCATATTCACTCACATGTATCTTTTTCCCTTACCACCTAATTTATTCACGTCATTTGAGACCTTTTATCAAATCCATAATCTCAAGTTAACCCTTTCTCTTTTTCGCAAGTCGGCTCAAGTCACCATAGACTTTTGAGTCTCAAGTTAATTTTATTCTATGCAAATCTCGGTTGATGCTCCATTGCCACCAAGAAAGCTCATCTTTTTTCCTCATGACATCTGATGCCTAGTTTAACTGGCTCCTTTCACCCTTTCACTTTCCCTCATCCTTGACTGTTGACTTGCGTTCGTCGTATGTTCTTAAAGTGCGTATATGTATGCCTGTGCATGCATCCTTCTCTGCAGAAAGCTTACATTAGGATTATCATTCCAAGGATCACACGACCAATTTCAAAAGAACTGCATGGTGCCAGCAAAGCCTCCAAAACATCTTACGTAATAGTGTTTATACAATCCTATGTATATGCTACTAGATCTTCTATCAAACCATGATAAAACTTTTCGCTCGTGAGCTTAAGCTCTTGGTATCATCATCAGCAACAAAACAAGAAAATCTGCACACAGCATGCTGATGTGCGTACTAGTTGATGTAGTTCCAAAAGTTTGTACTCCTAAAAAGCCATGATAATAATAATAGCCTTAAATGCACAGGCATCATGTCGGTCTCCATCTTTGTTTTTCATTCTCCTCGTTCAAGCTACTATATGCTTGTTCTCGTGCCAAAGTAAAATAGGAAGTTGTTAAATGAACGTTGTGAACGTAAAATAGATTTGGCTCACACAAAAGCATAATATTAAACCAGACAGAGTCACAAACACACACAAACCATTCCACTACTCAGTCATTACATTACTTGCAAGATGAAGGACAAAAACCCATCTCTGTAGTATGTGTATGTCGTCTTTGGCTTGTTGTGTCTTCCTAGTTTTATCTGCTTTTTACATCATCACAAAAACAACTGCCACATCGTGTACCATCAACGCAAAACAAAACATGAAGACCACAAAGACCAGAAGAGAAACGAGAAAATGAGCAAGATATCTTATTTCTCTCATCATCTGGATTTCCCTTTTAATAATATCACATGGACTTGGCTCTCTCATTACTTCCCCAGAAGTCAATGATAATTCCTTGACGTTTCATATGTACATTTCCATGTATTTTCAACCAGAGCAGGATCATCCATCGTTATATCTCATACCACTTCATGAAAGGAAGAAAATACACTTAACTTATTCTCAGAAAGAGAAAAAGAACGGCAAAACTTTGCCAGATTTTATGTAGTGACAGACAGCTCAGCAGAAAAACAGCTACTGTGGCTGTGTTTAACTTTTTGCCTTGATATCTTTCTTTTAAAAATAAAAAAGACAAAGAGCAAGCCCACTTTTCACTTTGTTACTCTTGTTCCGTTTTCCCTGGTTTGCGTGTGCATGTTCGGTGCTTTCTCTGTCTTTCTCTTAATGCGTCAACACACAAGAACAAGAGTTTTTCATCGTTTTTTCTCATTCTGCCTTCCCTGTTAATAGTAGCAGTGGTGGTGAAAACGAGAGCAACTTTGAAATTTGTATTCCCATGTTTCTTTTACCACAAAATGAAGATAACTTTGTTCATTCATCATGGCGTAGTTTATATGCGTTTCATGTACTACGTTCATATGAAGTTGTGATGTGCCGCAATCCTTAACTACATATTCGCAGTGCTGATATTGATGACAACAGTGATGATGATGATGTGTGTAGTAGCTTTGCAGTATGTTAGGTATTTAGAGATGCTAGAGGTTCACAAAAAACTACGCATGTACAGCTTTAACCAAACTGTTATTCATAACATGATTACTGCGTACAATTTAAACGGTTTAATTAGTAGAGCAAATGAAGGAAACATTTTACTGTTGAAATGAGATGATATAACAATGTACATGTATGTACATAGAACAACGACTTGTCGGCGATGTGCAAGAATCCCGAAGACCTTTCGATTTCATTTGCTTGAATGAATTGGTGTCATTCATTTACTTAATGTTTACATGCAAACTACCATTTCAGTGTGTAAAGTAAAGCCTTTTGCTAGAACCAATCGAGCATTCAAATCCCGCGTAAAAGCCAACCCTATTAATCTTGTACAGCCATGTTATCCTTCTTTCTACGTTCTCTTCTGTTCATTCCATTCCATTGATCTAAATAATGTCGATGGTTATTATTGGTTATAGTCTTACAACGAAACCAAATTGCTTATAGAGTTTATAAACTCTCATTAAATCATCCACATTGTTGCCATTCTTTAAAACTTGAGCTATTTTTATTACATGAGAAAAAGTGACCGAGTGAATGAAACTAATCGTAAGTTTACTCTACTTTTCCCTCACTTTATTTTTTAGTTAAGTAAGTGTAAAGAACGTAAGATGCGGATGAGATAGAAACACCCAATCATCCAACCAACAGGACACGAAATAACTGCAGCCATCCCACAGTGATCGCCCCCCTTTCACTCTTCTTTTCGCTTCTTTTCTTCAGCAACACAACGAGGAAAAGATACAAAAGAGTACAAGAAAAAGAAAGTTAACTTTTTTCTTTCCAATGATCTTCTACGAGAGTAAATATGGGAATAAAAGAAAGATAAATGGCAAAAGTGGAAGAGAACGGGGAAATCAGTCTAGTTTGACTTGTCAGTCTGCTGGGGATATTATGATGCAGAGAGAATATGGCAAAAGAGGACGGGAACAACCACACATATTGCCTACATGAAATAAGTGGAAGTAAGTAAAAAAAATGTGTGGTGTGGTCGTGGTGGTGTTATGTAATTTGCTTTGGACGAGACAATAATTGTGTATTGAGGAAAGTCAATAGAAAAGCTGATGGTGGAGTTTATAAAGGAATTTGGCAGTACCATCATCATTATAAGTTTACAGAAATGAAAGCATACGTCATTTGCTGCAATTCGACAACTTGTCTTTAGAGCGCTCTTAGCAGTAATATTGCAATTTGAACTGAAAATGAGTGGGTTAGAAAAAAATGGTAATTACTAGTGTAGCAATTGTTAAACAAAAAGTAAATAAAAAGTAAGAAAAGTGATGGTACTGCTGCATCATCAGCAAGAGCATCAGAGCAGCATGTCATAGTACTTTCGGAGCTGGCCCGTTACTTTTTTGTCCTTGGAACAAAAGACCCCAGCATGTGACACTGAAAGAGGAAATTATGGAGTGTAACGGTAACGGGATACAAAGTACAAAATAAAGAGGGAACAAAAGCAGGAGAGAGGAAAACAAATGGCAAAACTTGTGGTTTTACACACATGGACTTAGAGGAACAAAGCTAAAAGGCTTAGAAGAAAAGTTGGAACAAAGGATAATGTTGTATAAGCTAAGAATAGGGTCAGCTAGTTAGGTAGTAGCGCTGTTTATTTACAAAACCCCTTCGCTTCAGGAGAAAGTATTAAGGGGATTCTATGCTAATTTTACTACCTTAACATCATCAGCAGAAGCACAAACAAGAGATCAATGACTTAAAAAGTTTACTTTCTTCGCATTGTTTTCTTATTAACCGACATAACGGATGATGCGTGTTTGCGTGCAGAAAAGAGAAAGTAGTTCTGCATTTAGTATTTCGGCTCGCCAACACGACTTTGCTTTATAGCGTCGAGAGAAAAGGGTAACTTGGTCTTTATATAGTGGAAACCTCATAAAGATTTACAGCTACTCGGAGAAATAAATGAAACGGTTAAATAATCATTACACAAACTGGTTACTTACTTCTCTGCACTAACTTTTGTACGTGTTCGAGATTCAGTGGGGCCATCGTGCAATTATTACATAACAGAGTTGACGAATAATTGGAGATGTTGCTACCTTTTTTGCTTTCTCAAAAAATACCTATTACAATGACGGAATGACTCCTTTCATTAGAGATCCTGAACAAGTTCATTGTAGAAAGAGGGTATACTTAAGAAATGCGCTGAGAGTGATGAAAAGGAAAAAGACGCCAAGTGCCAAAGTAGGGGCGCGACACGACAAAGTGCTCCAAAGAACACTTTATTCCCTTCTCCTCTTCCTTTCAAAAGCATTAGTCAAGTGAGATAATAAAGATTTCATAAGGAACATAAATGTATCCTTCTTGTCATCATAATATGTCTTACATCATCTCCTCGCTGGTTTCTCCGTTCCAAAAAATAAAATGGAATTTTGTATTTATGTACTTCCATCCATTGAAATAAAAAATAAAGTGCACTGACATATCTATATCTTATTATATTTTTAACTGTTTTTAATACATAAAGTAGAGAGAAAGCGTAACTGCTTCCCTCTTTTCTCATTTGTCTCTTTCCCAAAAACTACATAAAACACGATGACTTGTATGATGCTATACGCTTGCTTCAACGCTCGTAACTGCAATGCTTCCTGTATTTTTGCTCGTAAAGATATTTTACGTACGTACGTCTATAGGTATTTACGTTGGCAAAACTTGTTTTTTTCTTCTTTTTTTGTACTACTTTCACTAATCTACATTTTCTGTAGAAAAAAAAAAACACTTTTGTGTTACTATTTTTTACATCTCCCATAAATATGGCTCACAAGGAATAATAAAAAGCATAATGACTGTGCAAAACTACCTACCTACGTAAACAAATGAACCTACTATGGTTTCTATAAATAAAAAGTAACAAAAGTGAAATATGTTTTAGTTGGAAAGCAAAGTAGTTGAGGAGGAAATGCGTTAGACGACAAAGTGTGGATAATGACGGTGATACTTTCTCCATACTCTTAACATGGCTTATTTTCTGCAGCAGCAAAAACTTGCACAATGTAGAAGATGGCTAGAACAACCGGAAAATAAATGAGGGGCGAATAATGTTTCTAGAGAAGATGGATAAAAAAAGTGGACAAAGTGAGTGAAAGTGAGTTTCTTAACGTTTCCCAAAAATGCAGATGTCATTTGCCAAAAATGGTTTACTTAAAGCATTCATAGTAAATTGCCAATAAAGATGGTAGCAGTAAAGCGAAGCCCATATTTTAAAGGAAAGTCTCTGGTAGTTGCATAAATCAACAACTGTATGCATAAGAATCCATTAAACTGGGGCAGGTAAACTGCTTTTAGGTTTAGGTTGCACCACTTTTATGAATGATCTAGTAAGGCGAAGGAGCACAAAAGTACGTAGTCAATAAGAAGGAGTAGTGCAAGCTTTATGCATTTGGCAAGGTTGGTTTTTCCCGAGTTAAGCAATCAACCTATTTTCGATTCCCATTGACCTGTGCTGGTTCTGCAGTTTTATTATTGGATTGAAACTGGAGAAACATGTATGCGGGGACTATCGGTTTTAGTGAATAACGGTACTACGTGATCGATGAGTAGCCTATTTAAAGATACTTGAGGGGTTTACTTAAATGGTGGAAAATGCACATGCTTAAATTCTAATAATTTTCCCAAAATTGTCTACAAAAAGTTTGCTAACCTGAGAATACATTACAAACTGCTAATAATACTGTTCAACCGAAGCCATTGGCGAGTTTCTTGGAATGTCACGTAGTGTGTGAATTTTTCGCTATTAACAAGTGCAACTACATATTACCGAGAAATGAATAATGGAGGCATTAATGATAACTTTCAGTTATTACTCTAATGTTCCATAAAAATGAGTATATGTGCTGCAACGAGGAATTTGAAAGTCCTTTTGGTAGATGTTTTGCTCTAGTTAATGTTGCGTATAGTAAAGGTTAAAAACAACTTGCTACCGTAATATCTTCATGCGTCAAATACGCCATATCATTGTGAAAGTTTCAAGGTATAATAGACCCTGCATAACATTGTAATCTAAATAGTAGTTGCACACCTACGCGCAATCATCTGCGAGCTGCAAAAGGTACTTGATTGCAGTAACTACACGTGCAAATTTTCACTTGTTTTTTAAATAAATGAAAACTGAAAAATGCCAAAACTCGAATATATCAAAGTCATCAGCCGATTCCCACACACCTGACGCTTCCATGCATTAGAAAAATTGAAAGTTAGAAAGGTAGTGAACATGTGTCAGAAAGCATACATTCATCAGTTCGTCACTATCACACCTTACAAAGATGAACATCCCTCAGCTATAGATATCCTACAAACACCCTACATGAGGTAAGCCAGATATTGCAAAATGCAAATATTTTACACCTACACATTGCCATGTTATTCCTTTCAATGCCATTAAAATGATTGAAATGGTACTAGAAAGCCTGAATAAAAAATGAAAATTACATTTTTTCCATTATTAATACATCAAGTAACACAGTATTACATGATATTATTTTATCAAACTTACCACGTTCGGAGATAGGTACATTGAACAAGATGAGAAAGCAAAGGACGAATTTTGACAGGTCCATTCTTTTCTGAGGATAGAGCAGCCGCTTCTGCTGCTGCTGCTGCTGCTGCGGGAAAGTGGGGGTGAACAAAACTCTGTGGAAAATGCTACCTCTTCTTTTGTTGACGACAACGAGGCAACCAGATGTTGATCCTGCTGCGCCGCTTTCACTACTTTTGCACATAACTGCTTACACAAATGGGTTTAACAATTAGTGCACTCATTTCATTTGTTTTACTCTCTCTCTCTCTCTCACTCTCCAACTTGCTTTATAATGCTGGTTACATTCCAAAAATGTGATAATTACCAGGAAATTACTAGTTCACAGAACATTTATTAAACGTTCGTTCATCTCTTTTTTTCACGACAACGTCGACAACGAGGCCATTCATTCGCATAGTTATAGTTTTCTCACAGTTTGCAAATTACATTCATAAGCGCACAAAACAGTCTGCGTTAGAAGTCCAAAATGACAACATTAAACGGATGAAACGATTCTTTTACTTTTCATAAAAAATTACACGTTGTCTATGCTCACTTTTACAATCTCGTTAGAACAGTTGGAGTCATGCACTTTTTCTAGCTTTCATCGTTCCATCACATACTATGAAAGTATGAAAGTGATAGCATTTACCATGTTACAACTGCAATCCTAATCATCAGAGAAAGTTGTAAGCTGGTTGGCAGACTTAATATAAGGTAGAGAGTATTATTATATTATTTCACTTTTTAATTACACTTCTCTTGTGCATGCTAATGTCATCAAAAGTATATACCAGACGGAAGCACTAAAGCTAGTAAGAGTCACAAATAGCCATAAAACTTTTTAACATGTCTGAAAAAAATCATGAAAAATGTTACAAAACATCACAAGATAGTCAGAAAGAGTTCTTTCCACAGAGGAGAGAGATGATGAAAAAAGGACGAAGAGACGACATTTATCCTGACAGATGACTGAATGGTGGTAGTGAATAGCGTATCTCTCTGGTGATGCGGAGTAAACACGGTGAAAGTATGTTGTATAGCACGTTCACTAACTTTTCATCATAAATCTGGAATTTTCGGAGGAATGAAAAGTTTTCTTTTTCGTTTGTTTCTCTCTTCTCGTCGCTGACTGCTGTCACTGTCAACACCTTCATCATATATGACTCTTATATTTTGATGATTATTTCATGCGCTTCTACAAAAATTGTCACGCTCCATAAAAACTCATTTTCATCCTCTTTTTTTATCTTGTCATCTAAGCAAAATTAGAACGTAAAATTCTTTGCTATATTTCGACCGCTAGTCGGAAGGACAAAGTTTCTACCAACTTTTCATGCTCTTTTATTTACGTTTTGTAAACATTTTAGCACTGAAATAAGTAACAGCATGTGTGTTTGTGAAAGTTCAAAATAAAAGTTGCGCGGCATAATATATCATACGACTACATTAGTTAGCGTTTACTTCAATAATTTCTGGCTGAAAATCACTCATAACATTCAAAACAGGCGAGGCCAGTGTGACCAGTGTCACAGTTTGAAAATGTTTGATCTTAAGACTCGTTAACGAACTACTATTCGAGTTATGAGTAAGATTTGTGCTCGTTAATATTATGTTTATATTAAGCATGTGTCCAATTTAGTATTGATGCAATAATTTTTCTGCTTGTAAAAATTCTGTTTCATCATCAAATGAGCAATATCTTGGAATAATCCTCTTTTCCAGTTTTCATAATCTATATCTCTCATGAATTATAATTTACACGTGCAAAGTAGAGCTTAGTAAATACTCGATAAATATTAATGGAATAGACGTTTATATGGAACTTTAAAAGCTAAAACTACTGATTCTAGTGTGCAGACACGAGAGAAAGTTCCTAGTAAGTATATCGTCACTTTATATTTTAACCAGTAGATCTAATAGTTGGCTTGGCCAGTCATTTATTTCCTTTTTGAAATTCTATTCCATTCTAATGCTTTGTTCCACGCTTTTCATTAGCCGGAGAAAAAAGTCATTAATCACGATATACACTTTTATTACGATGAAAAAATGTTCTAGCAAAATTGCATGTTTCCTCCTATATACTGTTTTGGTATAGTAAGGTTTTCCGGAAAATTTAACTACGTGAAAGTTGAAATCCACGCAGCAGAGAGTCTCCCGATAATGATGATGAAAAATCGGATTGTTTACTTAGCCTTTTTGCACAAGCAGAATGGATGGGGCTCTTGTTGATATCCTTTCACGTTTTTTCGCCTCACTGCTGCTTTCAATGTACTTCATCATCAACTGGTTCCGTTCGGGGAAAGGATTAGAGAAGAGCTTATAGGTAGGTTGTTCCAGTCTTCCCCCGGTTTGTTTGATCCGAAAGGGAACAAAGAGACCTGTGCGTGTAAAAAGAAAATCTGTGACAAAAGAAGGGCGTATTGTATGCTGTTAATTAAAAGGCAAGGTTTGTTAATGAGGTCCGTCCGCACATGTAATCACAGGATCCAGGTACCTACCAGACTCTCAGTAATTTTAGTACATAACCCTTTACGTAGGCACATGACGTTACATGTGCGCATAATGTTTCATTAGTTAATTCACCATTATGATTACAATTTGGCTATAACACGTGAAAATTATTGTGAAATGGAATGCCGACGCGCTACATCGCTGCTTTCTTTCTATTTTGAGACTGAGATTCTCTAATTACATATTTACTATTTTTAATTCTCCCAACTTAGGAATATCCCAACTTGCGCAAGTATATAGCTTATACAACCGAAAGTAAGCTTACATACCTCAAAATGTATAAGTACATCATAATATTGCGGTTCTACAATCCCATCTCTAATTCCCGATTCCTGGTAAGTGTATCCATTGAACAAAAAAAACTGCAGTAGTAACAATACTGTAAGTCTTATGTGTTTTGCAACATTTGTGAATATATTCATGAAAGTCTATGAAAAAGAAAGTGTATCATGCAATGCTTATGCATTTCCTTTAATTAATCCAATCATCCACTTGACGCATGAACTTCTCCTCCACTATTTTCATCATCTCTCCTGATTTACACATGTCGCTCTAAAAATAAATTATGAAGCAAACCGTGCTTTCTAGAAGATTGAGTGAGTTAAATCGAAAATTAAGCAAGTAGGACCTCGTTATAATGGTAATGCTATTCATTACACTTTCAGTGGAAAGTAAACTTTCAGATCTGTTTGGTTTAATTTGTGAAATTGGATACAGGTGAGTTGATAAAGCAAGAAGAAGCCAAAAGATGATACGTTATGCACACTCTCCTCTTTCCAACTAGTGCTGAGTAAAATGCAAGCAAATGGAAACGCTTTCCCTCTCTCCCTAATTCTTTCACTCACTCAAGCCATCGCAACCCAATTTTCTCGTCTTCAATTTTCGCGATGAATGAATGAGAATGCGAAAAACATCAAAGAAAGCGAAAGAGAGGCACACAGAGAGAATAGGATCGAAAGAAAAGCAGAATCTTTTGTAACTTACTTTTGACAGTGTAATGCATAAATAAGTATAGAAATACCTGACGTAGGCATACTTAGCTTAAAGCAGGAACGGAATTTCTTCAACAGTAAAGGTAAAAGAATAATCACATTTGACTATAATTTATTCGAAGCCGGAAAAAAATGGATTCACAGTCAAGTACCCTCTATTCATCTTATTCAGAATTTCTCTTTTTAAAGCTAGAGGAAGAAATTCCACACATGCTTTTTGCTAGTTATACACACACTCAAAAGTTGCAAAATTACCTCATATAGTTATAATATAGACCTACTTTGCTTATTGTGACTCAACTTGGTGTAAGGAATCTGGAGCACTAGTGTATCATCTCCTCCTCTTCTTATGATGTATACAAGCATCATGCCTTATCCCTTTTTTGCTCAACCTCCCATAAAATTTTATATTTCCTCACATCCTTTTTCATCCACTCACTATCCACATTTGCCACGCTTTTTCTTCCTTTTGCTTTTTTGCTGCCACTCTTTGACTTTATTCACGGCACACCTCACAGCTTCCCGTCATCATTCCAAGCTACTTTCTTTTCTCTGTCGAATCGCTTATATGCAATTCGCTGCAATGCAACAATAAGCATAAGAACAACAACGTATAACCATAAGACATTATACCCTCAAGCTTGTTAGTTGCTCTCCTCGTGAAGGCATACGTCTTTGGAGTGGAGGGATGAAAACATGTTGAATAAAATATTGTGAATTAAATACTTTTCTATTTTTTCTCTCTCCCTCTTCTGCTCTTGTTGATTTGCTTGGCATTTCTTGCCGCTCAGTTTCGAGCTGAGTGAGTGAGTGACGACTTTCTTTTCCATAAAACCTCCTCCGCTACGCTACATTTTTTTTGGGGAGTTGGGACAACGACTTCATCAAACTAATGCATATTATTATCCTTTTAAGCCCTAGTTTTCAGCCCTCCTCTCCATCTCAAGTAAATTTACTTTTTGAACCAAGCAACAACCAAGGCTTGTCATTAAAGTCAAATGAAAGGTGCCAAGTTGTCGGATATGCAGAGTTGGAGTACTTAGTTTTGGGTGAGAAAATAAACCCTTTGAAAGCCTTGTAGTCGCAGGAAAAAGAATGCTCCCTTTTCCAAAATATGCGGAGATGAAAATGGAATAGTAGGGCTACCGACATAAATACGTACTTGACATGATGATAAGATGGTGGAGAGGAAGGACTAAGAAATGCAAAAAGTTTGAAAGTGGAAAAAGTCTTCTATAGATGCTGAGATGTAGCCAAAAAAATTGTAAAAATTATAATGGAAGTGCATAATATATAAAAATAGATGCGGGTGGATTGGTTTGACTAGCCCTTTTCCTTCTCTCTGGAGAAGAAAAGAGTCTAAATATCATTCTGTCATTTCAATTTACGACATTTACGTCTCTTTCTCACTTTCTCCTTTGCTGAGTTGTTCGGTCGTTTATAGTCTGCTTCCATATTAAATTGTGGATTTAGTGCGCTCATAAATCTGCAAGAACTTTGAGAGACACTGCAGTTTTAGCATGCTGACTAGCGTAACAATAAAATGTGTTGGAATCGGAACTTCATGTTACTCCTAACACTGGTATATACCGTATTTTCTGTATTTATAGCCTCCCTCAATTTATAGCCCCCTATATTTATAGCCTTAGAAAACCGAGGCA
>JAQIXX010004810.1:0-15334 GCA_034700605.1 Willowsia nigromaculata
ACATAGTTTTTGCACTTGTGAGGTATTGAGATGTTGTACTTTTTCACTTGTGAGCTATTGAGATGTCGTACTTTGTTGCTTGTAATGTTTAGGATGTGGATCGATGAAATGTCTTATTTGGTCTTCTCTCACTACATTTTTAGATTCATTTGCACGTGGAAATATATACTTTGTATAGCATATTTTTCCCCAGTGGAGGTACACAGATTTATACAGAAGCCAGTTTCCTATTTCTAAATGAAAAAAATACGTTCGTTTCTATAACACATGAGACAAAGTGTAGTGTTGACGCTGGTCAGCTTGAATCTTAAATCTTAATCTTAGGATTAAATTTTTGAAAAAGTGCACGAGAGTAAAGCAGTATTCATAATGAAATGAAGGCGTGGATTTTCAAAAGATGGATCGCTTTCATTAAATAAAGTTTACATAAAGGCTCTTCTTATACCCACCCCTTTTTCTTGAAATGCTTGGTAGCAGGCATGAAAAACTGGTAACACTTTTTCAGTTTCTTCCAATGCTGCACACCCAATAAACTTTCCGCACATAAGGTCAAAGTAAGTTTTTAAAAAATTTACATGCATACCTTTATCGCATCAATTTTATTTCTGAAACGAGATCCCCTTCCTTCAAAATTTTATTCTGGAAGCCTTTGGTCAAGAAAGTTAGTAGCTAGGGTTTGGGTATTCTTTTTGTCTCAAGCAGGCTTTGAAAAGAAGAAAATTAATGTAAACATTTTCTCGGAATTCACAAAGTAATTCGTTTATGCAATTTTCTCCAAAGACCACAAGTAAACAACATCCTCCAACTCGGAACTGTTTTGTAAAGTATGAATCAGTAATTTAACGGATTTTGCTTCCGAAACCAACATTAAATTGTTGGGATTTCGATTTTCTAAAATATTAGACACATACGTTGAGAGTTGACGCTGTTCACTATTAAAATTCAATGACCTGCCATATTTAAGCATTAGATATGGCACATAATTTTGTGGAAGTAGTAGGTTTTGATATTGAAAGCAATGTGCTAACGAATTTCGTCTGGCTTGAAAGTGTCTAAAAAATCTGGAGTTTGGGAATTTTATCATCAATTTACCGGAGTTGCTTGGTTTCTACCATTAGAGTGTGTAGGGTGTTAAATGTGAACGTAGGTTTATTCGAAGTAAAAAAATTATCAAAAATCATTTTAAAGCTCGTCGTTGTTGTCGTGAGAGGGACATACTTAAAGTAAAGAAACTACTGAGTATAATTGAATTAAACTTTCCAAAAAAAACATTGTGAAATTTAAGAGATAGGGTATGCAATGCTAACTTTGTGTGCCTGCTTAAGTGTTATTTCTTGACATTAGTTTTATTACCCTTTCAATGAAAAAGCGGAGACAATATCTATGTACAATCAATCCACAAAATTATATCGAATTTTGTGAGTGGCACTAATCAGCTAATAATTTTTTTCCGTTTACACTCTATCTGTTATCATTTACAAAAACATATGAAAGTATAGAGTTCTCAAATAATTCAATGAACAAAAAAGAATGTTTTAGAAAAATACATAGGTGAGGAATAGTATCAACATGTAAGTGGAGTCTTCAGTTTATCCATAAATACATTCACAAATTAGGAAACAAAAATTATATCTAGTTTCCTTCTCCTCGCATCATTTTGAATGTTTGCTTAATTTTTGCTGTGTTTACATTATTACAATGGGGATTTTTAAATACATATTAGCGTTAAGACCCGTTTAACGGTTTAATGGGTCATAGAAGTTTAGAGATTTTATTCTGAAACTGTTAACATTCATGTTATAGCTGATGGTTGAGCTGCCCATATATTTTGCAGGGGAACATGGAAAACCTTGTGCCTAATCTAAACTCCTGCCTGGGAGTAGCTTTCGCAGTTTTGCTACCACAAGTGGCTTATTGAATAACCCAAACGGCAAAAGTGGTCAGGACTCCAGTTATTTTTGAAACTTTAGAATATTTACCCTTCATTATAATACCCTACGCACAAAAAAACGTGTCCATTCAACAACGTGGGTGGAAGTTATGTGCAAAACAAAAAGTAGAGCATATGAATTCCTAAACTAAACAAGTTATCATAATGAAACATTTGGCATGTTGTTTGTTTGTTGAAATCAAAATGTCGCATTTTACTAAGCGTATTATCTAGGCGTGTGTTGATTGACATTGCATTGTGGCACTCCATAACTTAATTTATATAGCTGTCTCAATAATGCAACTTATGCAAACCTTCCCATCTTTGAAAATGTAAATTGCGCTCAAAAATTAAGGACTTTTTGTGTGGCAAACAACCCCTACATAATTTTATTGTCAGCAGTGATGAATAATTACTCAAGTTTTATAAAACTATTCAGTTCTGAAATATTCTAAATGACTGAAAAACGAAGTTTTTGTTGCAAACTCCAATTGACTAGACGCATGGGCAGAGTCAGCAGTTTGTCAATAGACTCATTAACAATTGAGCAGACAATATTCTTTTATTTTTCATGGAGTACGCCTCATTTAATAGTGTTTTTCTGTATATTGCTACATGACAGTATCTGATGGGTTGGATAACATTTGCCACATTACTTTTTATCTAACACCACTAAACATATATTATAGTGAAGAAACTCCGGAAAATTAATCCATTTGATAATACAAAACTATGAGAAATGGAAGGTGAGAAACAGCATGACTTTCGGATGCTCATATGATTTATTGCCCATTTATTAATCCACCCCGTATTTCCAGAACTTCTTGATGAGGTTTCTACGTATGTAGTGCTGGACATTTCTTCCCGGAGGTTATCACAGATTACCAAAGTCTCTTAGTTCTTCGACCTCTACTAAAAATTAGCCTGGAAAATTTTTAAAAGTTGCCCCTTCGTTTTCATCAAATTACCGCATTCTAAAAGTCTAAGAGTAGGTATCAGCCGAATGTGCAATAGCTGACATTGTAATCAGCTACTAGTCTATTTGAATACATTTATTTCATCACTGCTTTTTCATGACGCTTAATTAGTCCTAGCAATCTACGTTAAAGTTATCCATACAATTGTTAAAGATTTATCGAGTGGCAAGAAACCGCTACACAATTTTGCAAATCAACACTCCATTCGTGATTTTAAAGTTTACAAGTATTATGGACACATTTAATTCAGAAAGAATTTGATTGAAAGGAAATTGAACCTTTTTATTGCAAAATAAAATTAACTAGACGCTTATATTCTTGTAGGCAGAGCCAGCAACATATCAATGGATTCATTCATAATTGTCAATTCTGTTGGATGCACAAGTAATAAAGAGAAGTAGTGTAAAAATATGTATCTATGCTTATTGAATGGGTAACATGTATTGTACAATTCATCATGAAAGGATTAGGATTCTGCTCTAGATCATGTCCACACGTTTTGGTATCCCCAATGATTGAATAATGATAATCTAAACTTTTAATTGACACAAAGTACGTACATTTGTCATGTTTATTTTTGGAAAGAGCTTATCTTTCAATAAGCTTTCATTTAGGCCCAAAGTTGCAATATTTTGTATAATCAAGCAGATGAGAAGTTGGATTTGTGGCGTCTTACAAAGTTTAAGTGAAAAAATATCCAATGTCCCAGTCGTGTACCTTTGGGAAGTATAAAATATACTAGTCTGTCTATTAAAAATATTTTACTTGTAACGCTGAGATCTGATTCGTTCCGGAAGTATTGGGTTCATTTGAAGAAGCCAAGACTTTTTTATTTTCAATAGCATGAGAGAATCAACACTAATTTCTATGAAGTCATGGCTGGCATCAATGATATCAGCCTAGTCAAGTATTAAAATTAATAAAACGCAATTTCGATTTTAAGTGGTTTCTCTTTCTCGCTGTTACTTTTTTTCCAAATTTTGTAGAACTTAATACGTGAGCCTCGTGATCATTTTGGATAAAACTTTGAGCATGAATTCAGCGTTAGTTTAAATACAATACGGGGAAATTGGGAGTAATTAGCTATTCACTACTGCAAACCCGTATAACATTTTTGGAATTTTGTTATTTAGGGATATAAGGCAAAGTGTTACGCCATTCCACCAAAGTCAACAATGAGTTAGGTTTACCGTTCTTGACAGATCACTTTCGCTTTCAGCTTGGAAGCGTATAATTATATATTATGAAGTGCTACTCATACTGAGATGTAGCAAAGGTAATGAATTTCTTTATTACAGTGAAGTGATTTTCAAGGGTCTTCACAAATAATGCCGGTCGGATAACATTCCCATTGGTAGTCAACAATCCCGTTGGTCAATATATGGGTAGCTTGGATTTGGAACTTTTTTCCAGTAGGGAATTGACGGCTATTTCTTGTAAGTCTGCGCTGTCATCCATGATGTCATCCCAGTAAAATTCAAGAATTGTTTCAAAGTAATACGCGTTTTTGTTCTTCAGTTTTCAGCTTTTATTTCACCACGGAGGCGCTATCGTACAACCTTCAAATACTCTTCCAACCTGAAAACAATGGATTTATTTGTAGATTTGCTGAAAGTGGAATTGGAGATAAATGTAAAGATTACCGAACAGGACAAATGACTTGACCAATAAGTCCAATTTTGTCGAGCTAAGGACAAGTAGAAGTAATTCCCCATTACCAGTAAAAAATTACATTAGATGTCAACCTGTTAACAACAAGTGTGTGGATGTGGAAAAATTTTCTCAAGATAATCTACTGATGTCGCAGTATTTTTTTGTCAAATGAAGCATAATGTTTGAGTTGTGTCGTCTTAAAGAGTTCACATAACGCATAAATACCTAAAATACCCCCAGCATTTGTGTGAGGTATCAAATAAATTTTGAGAAATTCTAATCTTTTACTGAGTTCTGACTTGCACCGAAAGTATTCTGTTCTCCATGATAAGTGGACAAGAATCTGGTGTAAATATTTGATTGCTTAAAGCATGAGGGAGCTGACACCCAAGTTTTAGGAAGTTTGTGCTGACATCTATAGTGTCAGCTTTGTTATTAGTTTTTATTGTTGTCTAAAAATTCCGTTTTAAAACGATCTAAATTGCACCCACCGCTCTTGCGTTATTCTATACATTATATAAATTCTTCAGACTTCAAAACTATCGTTTAATTCGTAGAATCCATGGGTGTCAGCTTTCCTATCATCACAAGAGGTCTAGCACCTGATCAGGGAAAATGACTCATCATTCATCATGCATGCTGGAGTCTACTGAGATTTGAGTGCATATTCTGAGCAATAGAGTCCTTCTAGGGCAGATAATACTTCTCATTCCAAAGTTACTTATTTCATTTGCAATTTCTATTTATCCTCATATCCCCCACTCAATGCATACAAGATCAACGGAATTTCTTTAACGAGAGCAAGTGTCGTTGAATTATTAGTGTAATGATTAATTTCGATGAGTTTCCAGTAACACATCGCAAATTTGGTCTTAGCTGCTTCAATGTTTCCAGATAGTCAGTTTTTTGTCCATACGAAACGATTTTTGAACTCATATTGCCCTAATTTCGTGGAATTTTGAAGCATCCTTTGTTAACATTTGTTTTAAGTTTTACACATGAATTTATTCAGAACGGAACAAGGTGGTACAATAACGTTGAATTCAGGAATCATTTTTATGCCCAAACCCTTATAACAGTTGGCATTTTATCTTTGAGTAGATATGGGACAAAATGGAGAGTATCGACGCCATTCATAAGAAATATTTATTGTGTTTGGGTTTTAGTTCCGCTAGGTTAGTAATTCTTCGAAAGAGAACATGTACACAGCTTTTCTTGGCAAGGAAAATACTACATCTTAAAATCTCATGCAATGAAACTGCAAGTATTTGGTCTATGGATTTGTAAAGATAATCATTAATAACGGAAGGTTTTATCAAGGCGTCTCAGAGAATTAACATTCCAGGTTGTCTTGTACACGATAGTTCCCCTTTTCATAAAAAATTAACATATATTCGGGAACTTTTGTAGTCCCAAGAAGGCTTTGGAAAGATGAACAAACCATTTTTGAGTTTTGTATTCTGAGTCATTAGCATTTTCTCTTATGACCAAAAGCAGAGTACATCCTCCAAACTTAAAGTTGCTTTTGTGTTTCGCCCAATAATTCAAGGAAGTCTTCCCTGAAACGCTTACAATAAAATGGATTCGTTTTCTAGATTTAGAAATTTTCAGCTTGCTTAACCCAGCTTTTCTGCTTCCGAAGATTGGAACTGCTTTCAGGAGCAATTGTGATATTGAACGACCAGTCTGATGAAATATTGTCCAAATTTTTTATTCTTTTTCATGATGGCCTGTAACCAATAAAAAAACTAATCTCCAGGTTTGAAATATTTTACAAATTGTGTAATTGGAGTGAAACCATTCAAATTCTTGCAGCGGTGCATTTCATTCAATGGCATTGGACTCACAGTTTGATCAAGCTGTTTCATTGTTTTATTTTCCAGACGGAAAATTTGCTCATCACCATGAAATGACTCTAAGAATTCTAATTAACATGTAAATATTAAATCCCAGTATCGCTTATAACAAAGAGAGTTTGAGAGTGAAAACAATGGGTTGCAGTACTTAATTCATTCCTTCAACAGTTTAAAGTGTGTTGGTTGTGTGTGAAATAAGTTTCACTCTAGATCAGAAATGAACCGAAGTTTATTTCAAAGGACTTTCATTATTATAGTGAAAGATAGAGACCAGAAGTTAAGTAACAGCGGAGTTCTTATACCCTTAACTTACAGATGTAGGGTGGAAAAAAATTAAACAAATATTTTGATTAATTGTTACTTTTGTTTCAATCAGATTATTAGCTAGCTGTGAATGAATTAGTTAATATTTGACTCTACGATGATTTATTCGTTTATTTGTGTTCAATTGTAATCTCAATTGCGCGCTACGACATCTTATACAGTTCATCTGGTTTATGGAGAATAAACACACAAAGTTAAGATTTGTTAAGCGACAAATGACTAACACAATTTTATGCTTCTATGTATACTCAATCTGTCACCACTAATTAAATAAGTATTATGGATTATTAAGTTCAAGAGACAAGTCGAATAAATTAAAAACAAATATTTTCTTACTAATTTTAATTGAATAGGCATGTAGGCAAGCAATTTGTCAATCAATTAATTTTCACTTTAATGAATTAAAGTGCATTATTTTCCCATTCCTTGTGTTTGTTTTATTCATTTCATTGACACAGTTCACAGTTATGGGTTGGATAGGGTTTCAAGCTTACCCTATCTTTATATTTACTTCAAGATATTTATGGTTAACAGGAAACTAGGGAAGTTTAAATTGATCTTGCTGAGCGAAAACAATGCAGTGAGAATTTGCACCAAATTCGGATACTCATATGTAATTTAATGCTGAATTATTCAAACATAGGGTAGTTGCTGAACTTTTCAATGAGGTTTTTTAGTATTAAAGTCTGAACTCTATTCCTTCACATTATGAGAATTCCGTAAATTCTTACAAAATGTGAAAACCCACTCATTAAACCAAAAAATAGTTTTGAATGAAATGAATGATTCATTAACAAGAATAAGCACTGCAATCCGAATAGGCAATTTAAACTTTTGTTAAATTAACCATCACATGAAAGCATACTTGGCTGTGACGGTGGATACATAATTTAAGATTGCTTATAACCACCTTTATAAACTCGAGAGAATGTTAATGAACGAATCTGGAATGCATAATACAAAGTTTTGTGATAAAAGTTAACATAATACAAATTTTTGTGAAAACGTGCTATTTTAAAGAAAACGAGTTAATAATAGAAATAGAGTGAAAATGCTTTTGAAATTGCAGCCCTCAAAGTGACTTGAGTATTTAAGACGAAAGAAAAACGCCTAATTTACAAATAAAGAATACAAAGTACTTTTCACACATCATGCATGTGGGAGTCCGCTAAGATTTGAGTCCATATATCGAACCACGGAGTCCTTAAAGATAAGAAACTTCTTGTGGCTCAAGGATATTGCCTTTCAACTACAGTTCTTATTTAAAAGTTATCAAGCATTTAAACTGTCAACATTTAACTGCGACTGGTAAACATGAGACTTCAGCCATCAATATGCACTAAACAATAGTTAAAATATTACATTACTCCAACCAAGGCATAAAATAAAGCAATTTGAGGTTTCGTTTGCAAAATAAGTTGTCTGGCCCACCCATTAAAGTAGGTGGGTCACAAACTTGAATAAATTATCTGGAATATAGGAAACGACATTTTAAAACACAACATAACAACATTAAAAATTGTACATAATCATACTAATGACCAATTATATATGTATAACTATTACGAAAATATCAAGTTCTAAAATTAGCTGAATGAATAAAACCGGAAATTGTTGCTGCAATAATTAATTGGCAAGACAGTAATAGGAATAGAGACAGAGTCAGCAATTAATCATTGGGTTCAGTTTAAATACAAATCAATTTATTTTCTTATCCTTCACCTCAACCTCAAATGCGCGTTGAAGAGCCACTTTTTGTATGTATTTCACAATATCAAAATCTGTAAAGGATTGGATAAGAATTGCGAGACTAAATGTTACCTAATACAGCTTAAGAAGAAAATCTGGCAAAATTGAAGTTGGTTTTCCTGAAACAAAACATTGAAACTGTGACGTGCGAAACTTCAGCGATCTGGGATGCTCATATAATTTATTGCCAAGTTGTGAATATTAAACGTGATGGCTGAACTAACTTACACTAATTGTGCTTCTTTGCAATTTTTTAATTGATTTTGACATTTACTTCTTAACGATATCAGAGATTTCCATCAATTCATACAAAAGGCTACAAATCATTCACCAAACCAAACAAATTGTTTTGAATGTAAAGAATGGGTGCTTTACTGAAAATAAAATCCTCTGCAAGTAATAGCATACACGTTTTTGAATGAGATTTAAATGATGGCTTCTTATTATATTTGTTAAAATCGTATTACATTTTTGTCTTGTCGTGTAGCATTATTGACCCATTTTACTTTAATACATGTAACTCACATCCACGCTATATTAAAAACTAAAGCAATAAAATTGATCAATCGCGTTCCATTCAAAAAGATTTTTTCAAAGTGTCCAGTGCTATTTTGGCTTTATCTGCTTGCTTAAATTAAGAAATGGCCAGTTGGATTCAATATTGATAAAACCCTGGAGAAAAAGACATTACAATGTAATTTGGTCAGTGGTATAATTTGAAGAAAGAAATATCACATAACCATAAATAGCAAAACATCTTAAGTCGGTTTTTACCGAACTTCAAGAATTGCTAATTTCAACTTCATTTAAAAAATGCCCAAAACCATCGTTAGCATACATACAAAACCTGCAAAAAAGTGTATTCAGGATTCCTAATAGGCGATTTATCTTTTCCTTTACTTCACCATCATATGAAGGCATATTTGCCTGTGGCTGTTGATTTTAACTGTAAAAGGTGCAAAACTTCTTTTAAAACCTGTAACATTTAATCATCGAATGGAATGTGGATTGTTTAAGATTAAACTTTTTTATATGCCCAAGAAAAACCTTATTGTCTGAAAATTACTAATAGAAATGCCTGCGTTTAAAATGGGGTCCCATTGAACATTCTGTAACTACTGATGGAATTTTGCAACAATGCAAAATTGATAGCAAGAATTGTCCCGAATTTATAATTTATGAATTATGGCACAAAATGCTGAAAGTTGACGCCACTCGTCATAAATATAACTTAAGTAATAGTTTTATTGAAAAAGATGAGACAGGAATCAGCGAAGAAAGTAATGGTTTGTTATGAAAAACTGTTAGCATATACGACTATAGATAAATATCTCCAGGGTCATCAGTCGGGTTGATGACTATTTTTCCACGAAACATTTTTCCTCTGAAACTTTTTCCCGGGTCATCCTTTCCGTAGGACAATCCTTCCATATGACAGATTTTCCAGAGGACAACTTTTCCATATGACAATATTTCCATGGGAAAAAATTTCCCAAATTTGACAACTTTTCAACGGACAAATTTTGTAATAAGACAATATTTCGTACGGACATTTTTTCAGGGAACAATCTTTCCATAGGACTATCTTTCCACAGGACAGATTAGCTTTGCTTCCGGACAGATTTTCCAGGAAAATCTAGGAGTGAAAAGAATGACAGGAGTGTCGGGTAATAGGTCCGGAAGCAGAGTTATCCTCTGGAAAGATAGTCCGATGGAAACGTTGTCCTCTGGAAAAAATGTCCGTGCGAAATATTGTCCTATTAGAAAATTTGTCCGTGAAAAAGTTGTCCTAAGGAAATTTTGTCCTATGGAAACATTGTCCTATGAAGAAGTTGTCCTCTGGAAAATCTGTTATATGGAAGGATTGTCCTACGGAAAAACTGTCCTATGGAATGAATGACCGGGGAAAAAGTGTCCAAAGAAAAATGTGCAGTGGAAAGATAGTCCGGAACCCCATCAGTCATCACAAAATATTGACTGGTAACCAGGCATGCGGGCTCTTAGTAAATTTGAGCCCTGAGCCCCGGGGGAATGGTAATACTCAAATTTTGCAGTAAAAGGGTCAAATTAACCTCTGGGTCAAAGATTATATTTTTTCCGGATTCCCCTTGCTTGAAACCAATGGTGTGACCCATTTCAGGTTATTACTCCAAAATTTGACTTTTGACCCCTCATCGTCGAATCAGATTGACCCCGGGGTCAAAGATTCTATGTTTCCCGGATTTTTCATAGCATAGGTTTGAAAATTTTATTGAAAAATGTGACATCTCGTTGGACGATTCCATAGCTTTGGCCTACGGGTTAAGTAAGAGCCCGCATGCATGCTGACAACATTCCTGTTGATAGCCTTTTGCGGAATAATATCTCTGGTCCAGACAATTATATAGCTTGATTTCCGGCCTTCCTTATTCCCAAGAAGGATTTGGGGAGATGGAAAATTTTTGGAACATTGTCACGTAATTCACAAAGTAATTAGGAAATCTCATTTTCTCAAAAACCAAACTTCATTCTCCAACTCGAAAGTGTGTTGTAAATTATGGTTCATTAATTCAACAACAGCCTCTCCTGAAACACGCATTACCAGGATGGGATTTCGTTTTTATGAAATATGAGACAAAAGGTTGTGTATTGACGCTGCTTACTATCAATATTTAATGAGTTAAATTGTTCTGAACATAATAAAGATAATCGCAGCTTTTATTAGAGATAATAGGTTTTCATTTTGAAAGCCATGTTCTATGGTAGTCGGTCTAGTTTGGCAGTGAAAATATAATCTACAGTTGTTGGAATTTGCTCACTAGTTGTGCCAGAGTGCCAGCAATCAAACTGATTGGCTACTACGGTTGTGGTATGTACGATGGTTAAATGTGAAAGTAGATTCATTACAAATCAAAAATCTATTTAGAGCACTTCGTTTTAATCGTTGGAGGGAGATACGTAGAGTTGAGGAACACTTGAGTTCTCATGACCTCTACTAAGATAGTATCATAGAAAAAATAAAAGAAAAAGGAGTTTTCAATTAATAATTTTGTAGCTGATTGCTACTCATTCTTTTACATTAATTTTCTTCCACACTGGTATGGTATATATACATAAGTACCTAGCAGTGAACCTGTAGTACACACGAACCACAAAATTATGTTGGATTTACTGGGTGGCATTTAACAGCTACACAATTTTATCTCTCTACACTCAACCCGTGATTATAAGTATCATTATTAGGAAACTATTCAGTTCTTAAATAATTTATTCAGCGAAAAAAGAAGCTTTAAGAAATTATGTAATCAGCTAGGCAAGTCAAAGTTAATCAATGAACATATTTACAAATTAGCAGACGAAAGTCCAATTGTGTTTCTTCTCCTAACATTATTTATAAATGTTTGTATTATCAGTGTCTTTTTACTGTATTTCGCTATATAACAATAAGTGAAGTATCGTAAACGATTCGCCAGACTACTTAGAATTTAATACCGCTTGAAAATAACATAAATAAGAGGAACCTCATGAATTTCAAGTTAAGGCATCTGCGAGCAAACAATAAGAGATGTGAGAGAGAAGTGGCATGCATTTAGGATGCTTTTATCACTTAATGTCCAGATATTGAGACTTCTTGTGATTGCTGAACTTTTTAATGAAATTTCAGCAGATAATATGATAACTAGTTTTCCTTTACATTATCAATAATTTCTATAGACATTTTTTCCTAGTCTGTCAGATTTGTTTGTCTCCAATTTCAGAAATTTTGTTTTTTTTTTCGGGAAAGTCAGTTTTAAAGGTGAAGTTAAGGTCTAAAAGCTAGATAAATGCGCATGCAAGAGAGTGACGTTTCATAAGCTTGTCAGCAGTCGAGTCTGCAGCTTTAGTTCATAGTTTAGATTTTCTCATTTTCTAAAAGGATGGCTAATAACTTAGATAAAAACGAAATAATATAAACATCGTAGATAATAGATACATGTTATATTGCATAACTTGTTTATGAAACGATTCACAGTTTGCATTGTAGCTAGAATCCTTTGGAGAAAGACTTCGTCCTCTCATCTATTTCAATGAATTTTAATACCGGTATCTGATGTCGGTATGTGTTTGTCTTGTAATTTAAATTAAAGCGAGAAATGCTTTCCGGTCATCTGTAGACGTATGGTAATAAGAAATCAATTACTAAATATTTAAAACATCTAAAGAATATTGTTGCAAAACATTGTTTTGGAAACTGCTAGCTTTGCTAAATACAATTAGAGTTGTTTTGTAGACAATGTTGGTAAATATAAAATTGATTGGAATTGCGATTGGACATTGATCGTGGCAATCATGAGGATACTTATGCCGAAAGATTTGAGGAGAAATCGGAACCAAAGCGGTCACTAATTGAACCAGGGATCTTGGGCTTCTCATTTGACGGCTTCTGTTCCACGAGTCTTACAGCTCCAGCAAGCATGGGTGTTGGCTTTAATTAATAGAAACTGAATCCATTTTGAAGAATCTGGATAATCTGTTAAATAAATCATTACTTTGTCATGCATCATTTAAGTATTCCAGAGTAGGAAAATTTCAAGAGTTTTACAGTATGTCCAATGAAGTAAAATGTTAAGGTTTCAAGAAACTTCTTCTTGAAATTACTCAAATTAAATGGGTTCTTCGACATCCATTTCAGGTAATCTTCTGTCATACAAAGTTTGCCTTTAAAATATATGACAGAAAAGCGGTACACATTTTAATTTTTGTAATGCAATGGGCGTCTGAGCACAAAAGTAGTGAAACGTATCATTTTCATAAAAACTTAAAACTAAAAAAACTTAAATATGCAATATCATATCACTTAATCCGTAAGTCTGAAAATTTTATTATTCTTAGTCTACAAGTCATTCGACAATAGTACAAGAGAATCGGCTTTAACTGTTTTTACATTTCTACGAATTTCCATTTATCCTCTCTCAAAAAGGGCCAAAATTGGTTGAAAGGCTGATCTATCTTTTTATTTCGCTCATAAAGCTTAAAATATTCCTGAACAAAATCCAGCCAATAAATTCTAAATATCCTACTTTCACCCACTCATGAATCTAACGAATTACATGCCTCTCGTGCCATTCAAGTAAAAACTAGACAAAGACATCGGGCGATACATTCTGAAGCAAAGATTGTTCAAAAGTATCTTTGTGCGTGTGCTCATTGCTTTTCGGTTGAGTCAATGACGACAGATTTGGGAATGAACAACTCTCGGCTTTTGTCTCCTTCATCAGATATTTTCCAGTTGCAAGGAGCAGTGGGTAGTGTAGAAGAATGTCTAACTGCCAGTTTTACTATCAAGATGTTGTGGATTCGTCAAACTAACATCTTAAAATTTACTAATTCATCTAGAGCCCACAGATTCAGATTGAGTCCAAGCAAAATTTAAATTTGCACATTTGTCACCATGGGTTACTATGCGACGTGCGATTATCATGTTTTCACTTTGGTTTGCTACCACTCTGTGTATTCCAATGCAGAGATTCTCTAACTGATTCTTTGATTATGATAATTTAAACGAAGGATATGTGATTTTAAGAATGATACGAATCTTAGGAGGATATATGGCTTTCAGATTTTGTGTGCACAAAGATTTGCAATAACAGTGATCCCCAGCTATTTATCTATGTTCATTTTTCTGCAAATATATTCTTCGGGAAGTCAGTTTAAAGAAACCCTTAAATATGAAAGAGATCTGCTCACTATTGAAAATGTGATTTATTTGTTCCAAAAATTGCGACAAACTATTCAGCGTGCAAACTCATGAGCTGGTGAAATACTACTTACTATTAGTGACTGCGTTACTATGTGCTCGTATTTTGCAAATTTAGCAGGCTTTCTTAGAGACAAATGAGAAGGAAGACTTGGTCGGTTTGAGCAAATATTTACATTTGGTATACTGATACCCTTTCTACTTTTAGCTTCTGACATGACAAAAAAGGTTAACATGAAACAATTATATTTTCTTCATTCATAAACTCAATGTTTGGAAATACCTTATTTGAACCGAGCTAAAAGCAATGAGAACTGCAAACAAGACGTTTGTCCAAGAAGTCGAAAGAGAGCCGGTTGCACTCTTTTGTCACTCTCGCGATTACATATAATTTTCTGGGGTCGGTAAGAATTTTTATATCGACCAAGACATTTCTAGAAGACTACGAATGCTGGAATGTTTTTCATGGTGATTTATCTTGTCTTGAGTTTTGTTCAAATTCAGCGTCATCAAGAAATTGATTAATGTTAATGGAAACTTTTGCATAGTAGATGTGAACGCCTTGGAATGGGAAAATCTGAAATAAGCGAACAAACAAATATATTAGACAATAATTTGCAAAAGCATTTTTAAAATAACATAACTCCAGTAAATTGAATAAAAATTTCTATCAAAAGGGATGACTTGAAAGTAAAATTAACTGTATACCAATATTTTGCATAGTGCGTGCTTTGGAAGTTTTTAAGAATCCATAGCATTCATACACACATGGAGAGTTCCAACATTTTCGTAGGTTTAATTACCTGCTGAATTTTACTTGGTGCGATAGAATGATGTCAGTAAAGTAGCTTACATAAGTGGGTACAAGAGTAAAACTTTTAGATTCAAACCCTTTCTCATTCTATTTTTTGCCTTCAGACGCATATTTCTCAAAGAATTCTACACGTTTTATCAAATGATAATTAAAATACTGGTATCTCTATTCCTTCAAAACCCAAATTTTAAGTAATAAACCTTCTGAAAGTGTTGATAAGAAAGATAGTTATTTTAAACCGATAATCAACTTTTAAATTTGCTTTTCATATGTTCCTTTAAAATATTTGAGGAGAAGTAATGCAGGCGACTGCAT
>JAQIXX010004811.1:0-15334 GCA_034700605.1 Willowsia nigromaculata
TACGAGGAGCCGGAGGATTTTGCAGCGAGCATTGCCAAGTTGAGATCACTCCTGGAACAAAAAGGGAGAAAGTCAAGTACTCCTCCACTTTCAGCCACAATTGGAGAGGACAGTGGGGACGTCTTTGAATCTCCTCCGTCATCCTCTCCCTCCACTGCACCGTCATCTGCCAATAAAGTGGAGAAACCACTCATGTGCATGGAAAACATTCCTCAAATCTCGGAAACATGCTGTTCCGAATCACAAACTACGCCGAGTAGTACGTCGTCGATGGATAATAGTAAAGAAAGTAGTCGATTTTCATTTAATGAACCGATCATCATCCCTTCAGAAACTGATAGTACAATGATAGATGCTATGGAGAGGTGAGATTTGTACTCGTATTTCTTTTTAAAAAATGAATAATTTAAATCTGACAGGTTGTTTCAAACTATTTTCAGAACGAATTATGAGTCAGTACCTGAGATTAAATGCTGTTTTCGTAACATTACTATTCCCAAAGTGGAAAATTCTACTGATGCAGGGGGCCAGTACATGTTTTATTGTATCCAGGTGACCACCTCAATATATTTTTGGCAAGACTGAAATATTTGATGGTTCTAACTTGGAATTTTATTTTGCACAGTATGAAGGAGTATATTTTGATGACAAGGAAGACGGGGAGCCGCAAAAGCTGGTATACCGCACAACGACAATCAAAAGGAAATTCAAAGAATTTCTAACGCTTCAAGCCCATTTGGAGGAGAATATCGCATGCAAGCCTCATCTTAAAGGGATGAAAACGCCAACCAGGTGGACAAATGTCTCCTTGACAAAATCCGATGCCATAGTAGCCAATCAGAGGAGAGCAATGTTGGAGAAATATTTGCAGCAGTTGTGCTACCATCCGATTATTGGATTTTGTCAGGAAGTGATGATCTTTATGGCCTATGGAGAAGATGGATTTTGTTCGTTTGAAGTTGGCGATCCAAAGGATTTGCTTACTCACAGGCTTGATAAGGTTTAGAGAGATTAAAATTACCCATATTTCTTCATACTCATGAAATTTTACTTAAAATTTGTGATTGTTTTTGTGTACCTAGTTGGCTCGTAAATTCACTGGCGTTATAAATTCGCTGAAGGACGCTCTTCCCAGCTTTGAACTGGACCTCTCACCTGCACCCAATACGCCCAAGTCTGAGGGGATTACCCCATGTGATTTAAAACCGGAGTCTTCGTTCCCGTCTTTCCCATTCCAAGAAAAGTATTCTTCCCTACCGCACGACAAAGAGATCACACTGGTAATGGATCACAAAGTTATTTGTCTCTTTAAAAACTTGCAATGTTCATCGTGCTTTAAGCTGTTCTCTAATTTTATGACACCATATAGGAGCCTCCATGGGACAACAAATTTTCTCAAGGTTGGACATCTGACAACCCAGAATCGCCTAAGGAGGGCGACGAGAAAGGGGGTGAGATTTCATCAGAGTCTGACGCATTTCATCAGCCAGAAATGGAAGGTAATTGCAAGTCTTTATCATAATGATAGATTTTAATTGAGGAAATAACAATTTCATACCTGGCTTTAGGGATGGAGGAAGGGAAAATATTTTCTGCGTACCCACTCGCGGCTGCAGTGACACAGCTTTTATGTGATGTCTTGTGGCTCCCCCAATATCGGCCTCACCCCGCATCAGTAGCAACTTTCATGTCAATTAGTGGGAAATCATTGGAAAATTATGTAGTCGAAACGATGGATATTTTCTTGTCGGATGAAGCAATTCTAGGATATTTGGAGTGGCTTACTATTTCTGTGAACACCGGACAATTGGACATTGACAGTCGTTTTGATATGAGCAATGAATTTGCTAGTGAGCAAGATTTAAAAAACATTGTAAAGCGTCGCATTCCAGGTAACCGAATATCGACCTTTTGAATAGGTGATTATGTGCATACAATTGAATAATTATTTTCTTTCTAATTTTGCAGCATGGGTTCGATGGATGTGGGGCAGGAACAGATTGGATTTGACAATAGATCGTATCACAGGGCTGTTTCAGAATCCTCTAGTCAATCATGACCTAATGCTATCACTGTGTGAATTACTATTTTCGAAAATGGTCAACGTAGATGAAAGTAGCTCAGAATAAATGTAGTCATAAACATATTTTTTCTAGAAGCATCCATTCATTCCGCATAAAAAACTGTCACAAATTTTTTTACCAACTTTCCCCTGAGCCGCAGCAAGTGGAGAGCAACCAAAAAAACAAATTGATTCCAAATATTTCATTTCCATACTTTAAAGACATTTTCTATTAACCAAGGATCCACCCATGAGATTTCCCCATTGAAAAGCAATCAAGCGAAGGGCAAGTATCCCACCAAAAAGAAGCATTAAACTTCAAAGAAGAATCAATAAAACAAGTTGTCAAAGAAGAAAATAATTAAAGTGAAATTCCTCTACAAGGTAACATCACGGCTTCACATTTCTCACAAAACATGAGAAGCAAAAGACCTCCCATTTCACAACAAGGTTAAATCCATGTCTCCCGTTTATTGCCAATGAATATTTATGCTTTTTCTGGGTATACAATGAAGTAATCATTTTATCTACATTTTAGACTCATATATACTAGTTGCATCGCATATTATATGTACTAGTCACGAGGCAAACTATAAATTCTATCCATAAAACATGCCTATTTTTCATTATAACTCCGTGTGGGTAGATTACCCAAGAAAGAAAAGAAAAGATTGCATTTCAGCTCTAGAGAGCTTAAGCTCAACACGTAACCAATCCAAACATATATCTACCTATACACAAACTCTTGTTTATACACATGTACATGGGTGAAAGCAGGAGAAAGCAGTAGGAGTGAAAGCATTTGCAACTTTCACTTTAGAACGCTTTCCCATATTCCATGGAGAGATGGACAGCCAGATTTTCTTTTTATAGGACCCAGTGCTACCATCACATTATCAGACCATTTACATGCTAAAATATCTCACTTCTATCTTGCAACATAACAGTTCAAGCATTTCCAACTCAACTGTTGCTCTCTTTCCTTTTGCCTGCGTCAATCCATCCATAAATGTAAGTATGATCCATGAAATATACACTTTGTGGATTCTGCTGGATCAAATTTTATGGAGGAAATGTTGCATGAGTGATATGTGAAGATAGACGATGCATGATATTCAATCTGTGTGCAGAAAAGCGTATATAGCTTTATTTTCTCCGTTTTTAATATGAAATAAATGTTCTCTCAATCCAGTGGTCTTGTAAATTTCCAATCCAATTTCCCAGCTACAAGGCCATATTCATCTGCATCTCTTTCTCCGATGTCCTACATTACCATTTAACCACCAGTCCATCTATTCCGTCACCAACATACCACCACCATCACCAGAATGGAGAAAGCAAAAGAAAGCGAAAAATAAATGAAGTGGTAAAAACATGCCAGAGATCTCAAGCTTTTTTCAGTTGGAGTCAACTGCTCGCAGACTCGAGTCCTCTGAAATATCTCCAACAGAAAAACAGAAACAATACATTCCATCACAGAAAAAGTTTCTCTTGGGACCAACCAACTATTTATTGTTGAATTATCCCTGAAATTATAAACGATTTTTTTTTCTATAATTGACAATGAGTTTTACCATTTTACCTCCAGAAATTCTGGAGAAAATTTTCTCCCATTTGGACTCAACGAGCATTGTAGTATGCTCAAAAGTGTGTAAAAAATGGAGAAATGTGTGTGTATCGTCTGTAGCAGGTCCTGGACATATACCCAAGGTAAAATGTTCATTGCGGTGAAAGTGCTTTCACCACATACTACATATTATGTTTAAAAATGTATGTGAAAGTCTAACTCATTATTTCACACTCTTGTTCTACGAATGGGTGCACAGATACTGGGAAACATTTTCCGGCGGTTGGACCACCAAACTTTGTTGAGCGCGAGGCAAGTGTGTACGCTCTGGAAAGTAGGTCTGGATGAGCTCACTCTCACCACCGGTTTCACAATCCGAGGCCAATCCTTCATTTCTCTGAAAGCCGCCCAATATCTGATCGGAAGAAAGGACGTGAAGAGCAACCCATTCCCTTCTCGAACGGTTCGAATGTCAGTGATGCTCAATGAGGGAGCTGTTGGGGGGAACATTGCACCGGAAACGGAGGTTATCCGGTTGTATGGATCTCATGTTAATTTTCTCATTGTCAAACTCATCACTTGTTCGACAAAACGCAGGGCGATGCTAAATGTTTTAAGGAATATCACATTGATGCTCCAGCACCTTCATAGGATCCAAGGGTTATCGATATACATTAGCTTTGTTTTTGATAACGCGAGATACTACAGTACTAGAGGTATCGACACAACTCATTGTTCTGATAGGGAGACGCTAGATAAAGAGTTTAAAATCCCGCAAATGGGAAAACTTAAAGCGTTCCGACTCGTCGCCTGGAATTTCTCCAGTCAAGAGACGGAATGGCTATACTACAAAATTTTGAGACATTCCCCCAAATTGACCATGTTTGACCCGGATTTCTACATGGGATTTTCCAAATTTCATACAATCTTCTCCAACCCGAATCTATGGCCGTTTCAGCTGAAATGCGTGAAATTGGCGTTGTCGGGGAAGGAGTGCACAGAAGTTTTCCAGCTTTTGAGAACTGCAAAATTCCCACTGGAGAGTATATACCTGGACATATTTGAGTATAGTTGTGAGAAGCAGCCCTGCACCAAAGTTGTGAATTCGCTTCTCAAAAGCTGTAAAAATACTTTGAAAACTTTGGCGTTAAGCTTTTATTTGAACTCAAAGGCTGTACCTGCGATTGGACTTTCACCTGGAGATATGCTAAGCTCCTCCTCCAAGTTTATTAGGAAGGTGATGTCAAGTCCTAATAATCATGATCGGTGCATGTCTTATGAATGGCTAAAACCGCTCAATTTGCTTGGCCATGGGAGTAGTAGTGAAGGCTCTTCGAAATTGCAGAATCTCAAGTTGAGAGGTTTCAAAGGGTCGTTGAATTTTCTGAGGGATTTGAAACAACTGAGGAGACTCATATTACTTGACTATATCACAGAAGGACAAACTATCTTCAATTGTGAACATGCTTTCTATCAGAATATACCGTCTTTGAGGGAGCTTTATACACCGGGCTTTGGGTCTTTGGATGCGAAAAGCATCAAAGCAAAAATCATGGATGAACAGTATTTGCCAATTTATTGGTAAATTTTTAGCGACAAACTAGAGCAGACTATATCGGTCCAAATTTTTCACCATTTACAAATGACAAAGTTTCATATATGTGAAACATATTGGTTTCTAAATTGCAAATGCCACAGTTATGGTCACTCAAAAGGAAACCAAGATAGGTGTGCGCATAGCTGTAGGTGAGTTTACTTTAAATCCGAAATTATCTGGAATTCGATAGAATTAGCGTAGAAAGGTGGGCTAAACGGATAACCAGACGTGTGACAGGAGAAGAGAAATATTATGGTATTGCGTCCATACCTTTTAATTAGCTATTACACCCGGAGGAAGGGTTTTTATTAAATATATAGCGAGAGAGATTGGAAATGGGGAAACTCATGTAATTGATTTCGTGTCAAATGATTTCCTGGCCAATGAGAAAACTGAGACGCTCAACCGAAAATATTTTGGTTGAGCAAAAGACATGATCAATAGATTTGATATATTTCATGTACTTTATTATATGAACAGATACTGATACACTTTAATCCTTTGATTCCTATGAGAATAAGCATACAATTGACTAAATGCTTATTTTGCAAATACCAAACTACACTGGAGGAAGTCACGAGGAGTTAATTTCGTGACACTTGACTGTTGCAACTTATCATTTATATAGCTTTGCTCACACTACGCTGCAGTATACCTTATCACTTGACTGACCTTCTATATGCATGTGTACCTACAGTCCAAATTCTAATATACAAAATAACTCTAAATGCTAAAAAATATAAGTCTATTGAATTAAGAAATCTCAGCAATTTAATTCTCAAGTTAATTTTCCTTACGACAACTTTAAATGCATAATTATATTTAAAATACATAATATATATCGAAAAAATGTGATGGGACAGGAGCCCATGTAATCTTAAATTACCAATGCGTATTTATATTTCAGTCACTAAATTCAAAATCTCATCAGATTGTCTTGACATGACATGACACACTTATGTAACGTCCAAAATATCGCTGCCATATAGCAATTTTCAAAAGTTAACAACCATGACAATTCTTCACCTGAAATAATAATTGGAAAGTATTTACCGTTAAAATCCTATTCAATGAGAGCTCCTAAAATTTGTAATAAAACTCCTAAAACCCATTATTTCTCGTAAATACAGAGATTACTTTTATTTCAATCATATTCATACACAAGATTGTCAACTCAAATATCTAATCTAAACTCTAATTTTCATAATGAGCATGCAATAATGTCTTGGGTTAAATCAAGAAAAGCCAAAAAATAAACTTAAAAAAATGCCCATTGTTTTGAATTCCATTCAAAAAACTTCCAACCCACATATTCAGACTAGATTTCATGGGATAGGAATTTCACCAACTTCAATGTAATTAAAACCGTTCTGATTTCATAGCCCGCATCAGATTCCCCCTTTTCCTCTCAAACAAACCATTTACTTAGCCGATTTTCATCAACCCGAAGTCCATAGAAAGCAAAAACCAGCAACGGCCAACTTTACAAAACTATTTTGGGGGAATGAATGCAGAATCCTACTTTTCCAAAGCCAGTTTCTCCTTTATGCCATTCTAGAGAGAGAGCGTCAACCCTTCAATTGCCAATTTCCTATCACAACAAGCAAAGATGCTGCATCCATTGAATACCTTTTTAGTACCCTTTCATATACCAATCCATACTCCAGCGCTGTCGATGAAATTGAACTGGACACATATTCCATTCAATTTCACACCTCTACCTCCAGACTCATTTTCAATCCGAAAATAAAATCCCTTTTTTTCACTCTCCAGAGCTCAACAAGAAGCAATACACAACAATATTTATCCCCCATCTCAAAAAGAAGCGTAAATCCAAAAGGCCCAAAAGAAGCCGAGCCGAGCCGTAAGTTGAAACATAAGCAGCAGCAAAGCCACCACCGCCACCACTTTTTTCCCTGCTACCAACCCAGCGAGTTTTTTAGTAGCGGATAAAAAACCGTGTGTATGCATTCATTCCACAATTCCACAACACATTATTAACTGCCGATTATACATGAAATGCATCAAGCGATTCTTAATGTTTTGTTTGTCCTGTCTGTCTGTCTGTCTGTCCGTCCACAATATTTCTCAAACACGGCTTAACGAATCCACATTGAATTTGGTACTCATTTATCTAAGCCCAAAATAAAGGCCATAAACGAATTAAAGACCCAACTTACCGTTAGAAACCGTTAAAACGGCCAAGTTTCCTATAATCAACATATCACATGTGTGGTATCATTCGAAAGCATTTTCACCACTGATCATTCTCCAATCACAAATTTTCAAAATTTGTAACCCTTTCAACGGTTAACAGTGAATCACTCCAATCGGCAGTTTCATTCCAGGGTTTACACTTTCAAGTTATTATCGTCATCGCCGTGATGATGATGATGATGATCATGGTATCCATCCAATCCACCAACACCACCTCTCCTTATATTACCACTTATGCTACATTATAGATGTAATATGCAGAAAAAAATACATTACCTCTCTCCTTTGCTCCTCGCCTGTTTGTTTTCTATTTTGCCAATTTAAGTCAGCTGGAGTAAGATTTACAATAAAATATTTTGTCATCATCATCTTCTCCTTCTTCACCATCATCATCATGAGCTCTGCGTCCAAGGTAAATACCCACTTCCTTTATTTTTTATTATTAATATCACACTTTTTTATTGAGGGGCCCACAAAGCACTCCGACTCTCCACTGGAGTTACTCGCTTAAAATACTTGACTCCGAGTTTAAGAAATGAGCTGACTATTATCTAGTCCTCATCTCTACCCACACATATATCTCGGTGGAGTGAAGTGTGCAGAAAATGTGGAGAAGACTTTGTTGCAAAATGTGTGACAGATGTGTAGTTAGCTGGGGTTAGTGTTCTTCACAATGACATGTTATTGTTTTGTTTTGTGAGCTGTCAGTTGTGGCAGCTGTTGGAGAGAAACATGTCAGGTGATTGTTGGATAGATAATTAGTTAGAATGAGGGATAAAGGTGCGATATCATGATATGGAGTTAGGGAGAGATTTAAATTTTGGCTGTAATTAGTTTTAGGGTTTTGAATGAATTTTTGGCGAATGAGTTGGAAATTTGGTGGGATTTTTTGTTAATTGTTATTTTCATTGTGGTTTTTTTTGCACAGGTTGGAGAAATATTTACGGCGGCTGGAACTGCCTTTACTAAACTAGGAGAGTTAACCATGCAATTACATACATCGAGTGTTGGAGGAAGGTATGTTTCTAATTGTTTTAGGTTATGATATGATTGATTTAAGATTTGGATTTGCTGAAAAAAGGATCAATCAAAGTGTACTTCTTGAATGAATTTTGTATATCATCCTGTGAGAAATTATTAATTTTAGACAATGTTGATCAAGTAGTCAGTATGAAATGCATGAGAATGCTCACTGTTTTAGTCAATTTTATATTCCAGTACAAAATGGACTGAAGAAGACATTGCGTTGATGCACAGCTGTCTCACAAAATTTGCTAATGAGATTGATGAAATAACCAATCGAGTTAAGCTACGGACGATGTAAGATTCATTCAGGAAGTATAACATGACTTATATCCCAAATTCCCATGTTAGTTTGTACAGTGCCATTGGTAATTTTAATTTCAAATTGCAATTTCAGGACACATATAAATTCATCGATAAAGAAAAAGGAATATGAAGACGCAGGACTGAACCCACCTCCTTTAAACTCCGCCCTCCTCACATCATCCACCTCAGGATCACATAGTGGGTCAATAAAAGGGAACAGAAGAACAGGGAAAAAGCTGTCAGGTTCGCATTCATCGCATTTACTTCCGGTTAGTCCAACGATACCCGCACACACATCGGAGGTCACCTTAAACATGTTAAATGCCTCTGACGGAGACACCGATCTTAAAATGGATTTTGATAGTCCGTCTGGATCATCGTAGTGTAATTTTTTTCGGGATGCGGAACTTTTTGCGACTCAATTTTTTTGTATTTTACATCCTGTTATATACCTATACATACAAAATAGCATACAGATAAATACACACAAGATAAATAGTTATATAAACAATATAGCTATCAAGGCAACGGTAACACCCACTTAGCCTTATCGTTAAAAAAGATTACTAGTAGATTACAGAGATATTATTTATAGAGTTTTGTGTGGTGGATGCCTAAAAAGTTGCTATAGCTACAATAATGTATAATCTATTTCTAACTTTATGTCCAGTATAGACACTAAACTACACACAGGTAATGATAATGAAACGGATTTTTGCATCATGAACACAGTTCACGTCATCTCCTCTAAAATATATAATGAGATGTTATGTGGAGTTTGCATGTTTATTAATTTATTATATAAAATTATGTTTATTCCCACAACCTTGTTGGGAGAAGGTATGGTGATGTTAAATCTCGTGAAAAAAAGAAGTTTTAAGTCAGTATCGGTTTGGTACTAGGGTTATCTTAGTTTTTTCAACAGAGCTAATTGCAATTTGGTAAGAAGGACATGATGACACTATATGTCATTTGTGGTTAGTCTTTTATTTCTAATTCTGGTTCATGTTATTGTGATGATTTGTAGGAAGAACCAAGCGTTTCCGTACTTGCGTAATGCGGATGAAAAGAAAAAAAAAGATTTTTAAAAATAAATTATTACCACAGATCACTTCTTTGTGGAGTGAACACTTCATTTCCATAAATATGTGCTGATGTAGCTACTAAGTCGGTCTGATTTGCATGACCTACTGGCATAATTTCCTATTTTATGTGAAGCGTTGATTGAGCATGCTGTAATGATGGAACTGGAAAGAATGATTATCTGTCGGAGGAAAATCTTAAGCCAAAAGTATATTCAAAACTTTTATTTAAATTTGTTTCGAACTGGGTCCAAATATTATTTCTACTGGTACTTTCTTCAAGTTATATTTACAATTTTAGAGTAGTTTTATAACAGTACTTTCTGATGAAAACTTTATAACAACATTCAAAATTCAGTGTCAAAAATTTGTCATTCTTCTGCAAGTATTTTTAATGTAAACAAGATTTTTTTCTCAAGTCGCTCATAAAATATAAAAATCCTAGATGGTATATTTTTCTCGAATGACACAAGACATTTTTTAGTAGCTGTTGTTGGTCGTGTGATCTGATTGTTGTTGAACGTAATATACAGTTAGATCATTGGATTGGGCGAAGGAAGTTCCAAAACCGTAGAGATGACCACTGTACTTGGCTTCGTCTATATTGTCCTCAAAGAACATCTGAAATAGTTATGTAGTAATAAGATTTAGAAATCATGGAACACGAACCTCTTATTTTAATTTAGAAACTACAAAAGGAGTTTTCTTTCTTGAATCATTGGTTACCTCTTTCATCCGAAAGAAAGCCATTCCAGTCAGCAATGAATCACTTCCTGCCTGGTGTTGCAGTCCTATTCGTTCGATTTCTAACTGGTCGGCTACTTCCTGTAAACCGCCCTTAAGGTTTTTACAGCTTTTCATCAGATACTATGTTGAAGGAATGAAGAAAAAATATTTTGGAATAATTTCACAAAATTCTTCATGAGGCATACATGCATAAAAGGCTTAAAGATTATTGACTGATACCTTGACGTCGTAAATGTGCGGAAAGTATATTTTCAGAAGATCAAAAAATCCCGATTCATCTTTGGGCAATTTTTTGTTAATGAGAATTTTTAATAGGTAGCCAAAGTCATACCCACTATGTGAATTCAAAAAGGTTTCAGAAAAAAAGATTAGCATTTGGCATTAATTATGCATTCAAAATTTTAGTTAGAGTCGTAAATACTGCAATTGTACCTATGAAATGATAGCCATTTCACGTTGTCATTCAATAAATAACCAGAGGTGATAAAAAATTCGGAAAACAGACGCCAGTCAATACCATCTGTTTCATGCTTTTTGAACTGGATTCCTGAATTTGTTAGCAGTTCTATACTGTCTTGGGCGTACATTTCCTCCCTGGAATAAAACAAGCAGTAAAATTAATAGTAAAAAATTCTCAATTAATATTGCTTCGGTACACCAGCTATTACTCGCTGTCATCCAGATTTTATTGAAAGTGGCTTACGCTAGATTGAATTTAAAGTTGAACTGCCAGGTAGAGATACCAGGAGGGGTGTTTCCGTGCTCATCCATGAAGGTGAGGCCGATCTGGATGATATTTAACATGTCTACATTTACACGGAGAAGCTGATATTGGTATTCTGACGAATTCCTAAATTCTCCTATCGGTCTGGCTACTACTCCTGGAAATTCTGTATCCTGAAAAAGTAGAATAATCAATTAAAGATCTGATGGTTAGGATCAATGTCTAATCTACTGTATGGCTGCAGTCAAACTTACCATTGCCACGTGATTATAACGGTGAAGTAAGCTTCTTATCACTCTAAATTCATCATACAGGTTATCCGCCCAAACATCCCGTATTCCGTTGTCTTCGTTGTTGTTAGGAACGCTTACATTATGGAAGTTCTGCATGGGCATGTGGTGGTGACCGTTCATTTGCTCCGGTACCCCGTCGATTCCTGCAGAACAAGTATATAATCAAATCATTAGTCAGATTGACAAATTTTTAAAAATCAGCGAAATTCTAATATAAAATTTGTGAAAATTTGTTAGGGTTAATACCATAATATAAATCCTTACCGGTAGAAGAGGGCATCTCGAGGGATCTAGAATGAACTGTCATTACGAGGGTGTTGACCAGTTTAGATGCCCAAGCTTAAAGGCAAAGATGGGGCTTCCTGGATTCCATGCGTATTATTGTTCCGAATTTCAGATAAGTAACTTGAGCCCAAAGGTCCTACCGTCTTTTTGTCTTCTTAAGAACTATAATTTTACCTGAAAATCATAAGCAACAATAATTGTTAATAATTAAAAATTTCTGAAATACCAGCAACCATATAAAATGTTAATTACTTTTCCCTTTTTGTTCTTCATCATCGCTTTTGTTAACGTTTACACTAAGCGTTGATTACACACACTGTCGGAATGATGCATAATCCTCTATTATGAATTTAACATGCCAATATAATTACAGCAATCGCTGTGGCATAAAAATGCATATTATCCTAAATTTATTAGATGGAAAACAATTAAGGCAAGACTTGTTTATTGTTCAGATTTTAACGATCATCGCACATGCTAGGAGGATGAAATGAAACAATGCCAAAATACTATTATTTAAACTTTGCAGAATGCTTCTACTATATTTATCTATTTAAAAATTAGTTCTCAGAATTAAGAACAAAGCTCCCAAAAGCCCAAATTCACCCAATATTAATTACTGTGATTGTGCTGGGTTTCCAGAAACGCCTCTATTGTCTATTCTTTTTTTTAAACACCATTGTTATTGGTTTCTTCACTTGAATTCTAAATATAACCTACACTTGAGAATCATGACAACTTGACAACTATTCTATATTTTTGTACTACTTACTAATTCTTATAGCTGAAGGATTTATGTGTCTGTCGAACAGATACACTTACAGTTATGTACTCACTTCATTTTAGTATCTATCAATTCACTCAAGCCACAATTCGTCTTTTTGCAATAAACTGTGAATTGCGCAATTAATTAAATCTAACGATCATACTGGTAATAATCTTGCATAACTGAAAACAATTAATTGGTTTGACGTCGGCATGAATAGATTGAGATTATATAATGTGACCAACGTGAAACTTCATGATTACTACTACTACTACTCGATAATTGGTGGAAATTTTTAATTACCTCAATTCCGCCACTAGTCGCCTGAAAACAGTTCACTTCTGTCCTCCTTTAAATCGAATTGTTCAAAATATTCCAACAAATTTTCTAAACCATTGATTTCCAAAAAAAAGTTACTAATTTTTTGTACAAAATTAACGAGATCGAAAATTTACAATATCGACTAATTACTATCACTACAAATGTTTTGGACTGCTATCTATGTCGCAGTTAACGTTAATTATGATTTATTATTATTATTATTATGGGGGTATAGAAGAAACTAAGATTAAGAAATGCAGCATCTCTGTAGAGCTACTTTATTTGAACTTGAACTCGGTATTAATGCGAGATATAGATGAGTAGTAAGTTGAGTGGTTTGTGAATAAAAACAAACTCTATTTTGAACTTGATGCACACCATCGTCGTCATCATCGCTTTCAATGGAGACACCAGTACCTATACAACTTTTGAGGCTTTCGCTCCACAAAAATTTGCTTTAACCCTTTCGCCAGAGGCAACGTTGCTGAACATAGAGAAATGCATGAGATGAAAAAGTGCATAAAAATATGAGATTTGTGGGTATAACTGCAAAATATTTAGTTTATTTTCGAACATTTTGTGGATAATGTACAATTCAAAATAATTGATAATATGATGATAGATTACGGAAGAATTTTTAATCAAATAGTTTATTAAACTGGAATGCCGCGTTTTGGAATGTATTCGGTCTCACGGTGGACCATCCTGGTGGAGAATCAAAAATTTGGGGTTAGATGTATTTTATGGATGATTTTTTAATTTTTAGGGTGGCGTTAACTTACTGAATGCAGTCGATAATCGGACAAACAGATAAGCAGAGAGTGCAGCCGGTACAGTCTTGGGTGACATGTGGCAAGTGAGTTTCTGCGTCAAAGTTGATTGCTTGGTATCCAGAGTCATTGCATGTCATGTAGCATTTGCCGCAGTTGATGCACATTTCCTAAGGATTATTTTACGGTTAAAAGATTTTAAAATTTGTCAAGAATAATTAATGATTTTCAAGTACCTCGTCAATGAGAGCTACAACTTGTTGTCTGTTGTTGAGCTGATTGTATGTTCCAATCATGGAAAGCGAGCGTCCAATCACATCTTGGACTTTGGGGATCTGCGCTGCTGGCTCGAGAACTACGCGCGTGGCTAGTTTATTCTCCAAATCGTCAATGGTAACGCGGCGCTTTTCGGAAGCGATTATTGTCTCACGTTCTTTAAGGTATGCTCCGAAAGATGGTAAATGCTGTGGGAACAGGGATGCATATAATTAAAAACCTGATGTGTAAATTGAAATTCCAGAGTAATTTGATGACTTGCCTTATCGACAACATTTTGGCTGGAAACGGGTTTCCCTTTTTGATGGCGAGGTGTAGGCGGTGACTGACCATCCCATCCTTTTAGTCCGAGACTTTGCAAATAAAGTAATGCTTTAAGACCTGTGATGTAGTCCTCAATAACTGTAAAGTCTTGATTCTGAATGGCACTGCATATTTGAACGACGGAGGCTCCACAGTGTAGAAATTGCAAGGCGCTTTCTGCAGAGTCAATGCCTCCAGTTGCTAGTATCGGGTATCCAGGTAGTTCTCGAGCTATTGCGGAAACTGCACGAAGGGCGACAGGCCGAATTGCATTGCCTGAGACGCCACCGTACGTGGTACGCTTTTCATCGCCGACACCAGGCCATGGTGAACCGTCAGCACGCAGGCCCATCAGGCCGGAGAGAGTATTTGTCGCTGTCACTCCATCAGCTTTTCCTGAATATTAGAAATTAGTTAATAGATTATCTCATGACTTGACGCATGTCATATTTCATAATTTGTTTCCATTAAGTCTGAACTGTACTTACCTTCATATGCAGCTTTGGCAATCTAACGAAATTCACAGAGAAAATTGAGACATTTGTCATTTGTTAAAAATATGTTCGCGGCTAAAATAATTTTCTGTGTAGACTTATGCTTACCTCAACTATATTCGTAACATTTGGAGTTAATTTGGCAAAGAAAGGAATCTTCACAGCTGCTCGTACCCAGCGACAAATGTTCCTCACGAGATCTGGGTCTTGACCACATGCCAAGCCCATGCCCCTCTCTCCCATTCCATGAGGACATGACAGATTTAGCTCCAAAGCATCTGCACCAGATTCCTCTGCCATTTGAGCTAACTCTGTCCAATCCTTCATATTATATGTGCACATAATGCTGGCAATGACAATCTATTAAATGTTTAAAAAATACCACATAATATTTTTTGCTATTTTAACACGAAGAATACATGCATACCGTAAATGCTCTAATAATTCCCCTGGGGAATTAGCGAAAATCGCTTGTCTAAGGTGGGGAATTATTAGAGATGG
>JAQIXX010004812.1:0-15330 GCA_034700605.1 Willowsia nigromaculata
GTCTCCTCATTGCCGAGTGGCAAAATGTTGTGTACGGTGAGTACCTCCCAATCATCCTGGGAGAAAACACAATGGTCCGTTATGGACTTGCTCTTGATGACAACCAAATGTACACAGACTACAACCCCAGCATGAACCCAACAGTTTTCCATGCCTTTGCTGACGCTGCTTACCGATTCGGTCACACTCTTATTAACGGACTCATTCGTATGATGAGAGGCTTTCAAGACGTTCATATGTACAGACTTCGTGATGCTTTCTTCAACTCTGAGCAAATCTCAATGTCCGGAGGTCAAGGCTACGACCTCATTTTGAATGGACTTATGCAACAAAACGCCCAGACTTACGACCCCTTCATTACCGAAGAAGTTACAAACTTCCTTTTGCGTGAGAGAAATCAAGATCATGGTGGAGACTTGATTGCCAGAAACTTGCAAAGAGGTAGAGAGCACGGACTCCCAAGCTACAATGTGTACAGACAAGTGTGTGGACTTCAGGGTGTCAGCAACTCTTGGGCTAATCGTCCTTCAAACATTCCACAGGATGTTTGGCAAGTGCTTGGAAGTTTGTACGAGACGCCAACCGACATTGACTTGTTTACTGGTGGTCTCGCTGAAATGCCAGTTACAAACGCTGTTACTGGACACACTTTCAACTGCTTGAAAGCTTTGCAGTTTTCTCGTGCAAGATATGGTGATAGGTTCTTCTTCACGCATAGGGCCAACCCAGCCCCATTTAGCCCAGAACAACTTAGAGAAATTAGAAAGAGAACATTGGGGGATATTATCTGTGACAATAGTAATATTGAAATGACAACTAGAAATGTTTTCAAAATCCCATCCCAAGATAACCCCATGACCTACTGCAATGATCCCAACAGGAACCGCTTCAACATTGAAGTTTTCCTGTATGATAGGGTTAAGAAGTAGATTTTTATACTTCATAAATTTAATTTTAAACTTTATATTCAGAAGGGAGAAAAAACAGTTTCATTTCAACAAGCCATATATATCTAATTTGCTACTGTTTTTCACGCATGTCAACCAAGGCGAGTCTTATATATAATTAATATTTTAATGCTCAGGTGTCAGGTCAGGATATCATAATTTCCCAATGTGTCCAAATAATGTATGTACTATTTTGTACAGATCCAAAACAACAAAACCCTTATTTATTTATTTTTGACTGTATAATCGTACCTACTTCTAATTGACTACTGTACTTTTTACATCGACTCTACTTGTAAATAATTTTTAGGTTATTGTAAAACTACATAATAACAAATTCTTATTTATTCATCCGCGAGCTAAAGGAGTGATCGTTTTGCACACACACGGCAGTTCTTTCCAGAATTGCTAGTTGTGAGATATGAAAAAAGTTATACACAGATAAAAATACAAATGATATGTGTGCTACAAAAATGATATAATTATATGTATCTCGATGCTGCTGTGAATGTGTAACTTTTCCTTTTATTCTCTGTTGACGTAAGATTTTGTAAAGAGCTTTAGATATCAAAGCACGTTTGTTTTATTGAGCAAGGAGAATAAATTTTTTGTGTGTTCATTTATAAAAATATATTCGTATTAAATTTCTTTTCTTTGTTGCATTTTTTGTCATCAAATTCAGCCACTTTTGGATCTGTTAGTGGCCTACTATTGGAGCGTACCTGATTTTGATTAAGATCCTTCAACTTGGCAGGCATTCCGGTACAATCAAACTTGTGCATTCCAATCTTGCCATCTAGCATTCCACTGGTAATCTTAAGGATTTGTTGAGAGATAAAATATTCGCGTATGGGTGTGCTTTACGTTCTACATGATTACTTACTAGTCTTCATGTCACTCAAGCTAGTCATATAAATTGTCATTTTATGTCATTACATGTTCATGTGATCACTCTGTACTTCATGTTACGTCGATGTAGTGAGATTATAGAAGAGTGTACGTCTTGAGATGTTGAGCATCATAATAATATTAGGTCTGCATATTATCCATGCACTTGAACAACAATGCGGAACGCAAATTCTAGTGCTCTTCAACTTGAAAGTTGAAACTCAAATGTAAGAAATCCCAACAAAGGAGCCAGGAGCTAGCTGATCGACCGACCAATTCCTTTATTAATCCGTGTGCATGCATAGTCGCATGATTGTGGATTTGCATATAAAAAAAAGTTTTTAAGGTAAAAAAACAATCAGGAATTTCGATGCATGCGTTGTGAATGCAGTTGAATAAAATAAATAAAAATTGGAAGATGCATCTTCTTCTATATTAATTGCGTTTTAATCATGATGTCATTATTAAGGCAGCTCTTAAATAAAATGTATATGACCAGTTTTTATCATCGACTACAGCATTTGTTTTGTTTTCCTGTTCAATCAAATGATCAAATTGCGCAGAGTAAGTTCTTGAAATCACGACTCAATAGACGACAAACTAGAAAATTGATAATGTCAATTACTTAAACGATTTTGTATTAAGCGATACCACATGGGGTGTTAATTGACTATCGATTGTATGCGATATGCTTCGTTGCAAAGGTTAATTTTTTGTTAGAACGCATTTACATTTTAATCTCATTTTTACAATAACAATAAATAAATAGTCAATGAAATCAGTTTTTCAAAACCCTTTTAATTTCATCCTGTATCATTTGCATAAAATTACTCGACAGTTTATGACTGGGCTACACACGCACAAGAAATTAATGAGCTTCAGTGGAGATTTTTTGGAAGTATTTTCACACAAAAAATAATGATTGTATAATATTTTGCTAGGGTATATATTTAATGCTTGTGTTAAAGTTGATGATAGGATTGGGTACGCCTCAATTGTTTAATCTTTGCATGAACGAATAAATTTTTCCATGTTTTTAAAGTACTGGACAGAAGCGCATGGTTTGTGCTTTTTGGTGACAAAAAATGACGAAAAAACGAAAACATATTTTGAATGAATCACGTTATCACATGGCAGACTAGATATTCTTCAAGTAGATAATTTGGTAGTATTAATACTTGGCAAAAAACTTGGAGGGAGAGTCCAAATAAAGATGACTTTATACTTAAATCTTAAGAATACTAAACTTAAAGTGGTGAAGTTAGCAAAATACAGGTACATCTTATTATGCTTGCGGTCCTGCACTCTGAATTTAAAAAGTAAGAATTATTATTATGGAATGTCATTTTCAAGGGCTCGGCTGGCTGGTCGATGAACATTTTTATTTTTGTCGTTTTTTGTACACCTACATAAATAATACAATAATTTTTATAATGCCTATTTGTCTTAAGCACCGAGTGTCTGGTGTCTACGTGTAATGTTGAGTATTACCACGAGTAAAAAATGCCTGATTGTTAACGAATAACATAACATACTATGTAATAGTGACTCAATTTGCTCAACTAACATAACAACACACTGAAATTCTTAACCTCAACTTAATATCTACCTTTTAATATATGACATGTCATTCATTCTTCGTCATCATTCTGATTAAAATTTCCAGATACCTACTCCAATTTATCCAATTCTTGATCTGCAAAAAATATGACTGCCCCACCTCACCTCATACTTCATACCAACACACCATGCGAAACAATGTTGATCCAGACTTTCAGCATCCTTGTTAGCTGGCAGCAATGTACATATAATCATGGTATTTCATCATCGATGTTTTCACTCCATTAACTCTGCAAATAGCAAAAAAGAATGCGTCTAATACAGTTTTTTCATAAACTGAGACTGAACTTCGCTGAACTCGTATTCATCATCGTCAGCGATCATAAGTGATAGTTTGGCATACAACGTTTGTAGGACAATGAACATTGAAAGTATTAATTTAAGTTATTTATATTGTGGTACGGTATATTTCGCAAACAGCAAGTGCTTTCCCAATCTAAACAACTTTATTAGATCTTGAGTCAAATCTCTAGCATAACTATAATCGTAATCACAATCAGGTTCTACTTCAAAAGACTAAAAAACTGCTTGTTATAGATTAATACAATGAGAATTCTTCGGTGGCACGTTACCTGTTATAAAATAAGACAAAAATATTCAATTAACGGGGATTCATGTTATATTTGTCAAGACATAATTTATGATGATACGTAAAGGAGTGTATGCATATCTGTCATTCCTTCAACCAAATCCGCACGGTGTAGAATCAATCATTAATGTTTCATTTTAAATGATTTGTAAAATGATTTTATCACTGCGACATTATGAAATGCCCAGTACCTATAAACAGTAGCCATGCCCAGTGACAGTCACAGTTCTGTGTCTTGTGTCTTATTGTCAAATAGAGCACTCAATATAGTAGACTTGCTCTTGAAGCACTCAGTGGGAAGCTCAGGACAAAGCTAAACATAGTTACAGGCTGTGTAGCTGTTTAAAACCTTGACCAAAACAGTATCGTTTCATCTCCCTTTCGTTATTTACCCCGAAGCAATTAACTGTATACGTATAAAATTGCCAATGCATTATAGACAGAAAAACGGTAGCACCTAAGGAATCCAAAAATGGGAGTGACATTTTCACGAGCTGATGCATCATCTTTGGTATTCAATGAAGCGTTTTTGTGTAGTTAAGTTTTATTGACATGCGTGCGAGCTTTGAGCCACCAAGTTTTGGGCCAGTCATTGGAAGCTCTGGTACTGCGTAATAGAGAAGTCTGCAGTTTGGACAGTGTCTTGAAAGACCTCCTTGCTCAAAGTTCTTTGTTTTGATATATTGTATAAGAACCTGATTAATAAACAATACCTTAGCTTAGGCCGGATGTGCTTAATGCAAATGTAATTTAATAAATGTCCAGTCGAGCCATAATTTTTTCAAATGTATTTCTTGTTTTTTGGTGCTCAAAGTATTAAAATTAAGAGATGAACTGGAACGTGGTTTTCATTTGTACATGCAAAAAATTAAAATCCTACTCAAGATAGTGAGAATGAGAATACGTCAACTTTGATATCCTGTTGTTAATGTTGACAACTTGAGATTTAGATCCTATAAAAGTATTATAGTGTTACCATTTTTGTACAAGAAAACCGGACATTTATATGCATAAATCCTACGAATGGATTCTAGCATTAAATATGAAATCCAGCTTAAAACTGATCCCGGGGTGCGGCCTTCTTAAATCGATCACTACTGCAGATATACATTGATCTGCAATTTGAACCACCTTTTGTTATCAACATCTTTGCATATACTTAAGCATTATATCGTCCTCTCAAAATCAAGGTATAAAATTTAAATTACTCAGAATGTAATACGCTTTTGACGACTTGCTTTATAAGGTAGAACATACTATCAACTCTATATTTTTATTATGGTCCTATACTGCAAGGAATTTTGAATTTTCGTTTTCAATTTGTGCATTTTACATAGACATGCATTTTGCATTACATATTTAAATGTTTAGTGGCAAGAGTATAATCGGAGTTTTAAAAGAAAGGGAGTAAGTTACCAAAATGAAATATGTGTAGTAGGTGACGAGATTTAAGTAATTATTCTTTCTGCAATCCTTTCGGTTTTTCACTTTCCTTATTTGTCTTAACCTTCAGATTTACTAATATTCCAGATAAATGTATCGTATGATGTAAGCAGGCACTATGTGTTCACGAAATAGTAAACCTTATGTTGTCCCATTTTCCCTGCGAGTCAAACTTTTAATTGACGCAATAGTAATATGAGATTGTTTGGTAATGCATTTTGCATTGTAATATTAATCCAGCCATTATTATCGGATGCCTTATATTGCAGTACTGGGCGAATGCAAGTAAGTGTAACTCCTATTCCAGAAATGTCCAGAAAAATGATCATTTTTTGCTAAAAAATTGTGGACAGTCAAGTCTTGAAATGGAATGTTTGGGCTACATTATATTCTAATGGATGCATATTTACATGATGTGGCAACTGGCAAAGCATGCCTGCAATGGCCTTCAAATTTCTTAAACATTACCCATTTTAGCTTTCCAGGAAGCTGGGAGCAAACCAATGGGTGACTGGAACTGACTGCAGTTTGGCCTGGAATAATCTCATCCTTTACAGGTGTGTTGCATAACGAGCACTCCAATTAATTTGCATGTAGTTACAAATTTAACCATATATGCAAAGAAGCACACATTATTATAGATATTCACGCAACCCACCATGCACCGGCCAAGCGTATTATGAAATTACATGTTATGGGAGCTGAAACTCTTGGTCACATAAACATGTCCTAAAAATGAGCACTCTATTTTTTCAACAAAATTTGATCACCAAACAAAGCTGTCTGTTCAGAAATAATAAAGAAGAAAAAATTACATAAAATTATGCTCAGTAGGTAGCTCTCAAATTAAAACACAAAAGACAAGTGTTATCAAAGAAGCAAAAACAAAAGCAGGGAAATTAACTTCTGTATTCTTGTTTATGCAACAAGCATCATCATTTCAGATTTGCAGGCAAATGATGCTCCTCCATCAAAATATGATAATTTTGATGCATAGCTTCAGCAGAGCAGGATTCCGAATAAAGTAAACAAGTGCATAATATATGTCATTCTCTACATGGTCATAAATCACAACAGGAGATGTTGATGATGTGCTCGTTGCTAGCTGTTATCTGTCATGATGGATTTGAAAAAAACGAAAGCAAAATTATAATTGCACAGTAAGAATTTCCCTATTCTCTCCCACCTTCTTGCTTCATTAGAAATATGAGCTTTTTGGATGTAGTAGTCCTGCGTGGTATCTAAAGCATAGTATTTCTTTATTTGAATAAATTCATATAAAAAACTTACAAATACCAACTGTTATGCTGACAGGAGCATGTCTCCATTGTAGCCTATATTAATTTCTCAATATATTGCAGGTCCACTGGTCCAGGCTGGCTTTTGTCCACGAAAACATCCTGACTCCCAAGTGAAAATGGAGACTACATATATTTTATTGTGCACAAGCAATATACACATTTAATATCTTCATTAGTTACACGGACAAGATGACTTATTGCATCAGCAAGATTTTTAAATCTTTTTATTGCATCGACAACGCTCGTGCAAAGTACACCCTCATTCCAAGACATTAAGCAAACGAAAATAATAAGATGCTAATAAAAAGTAAAATATATATAAAGAATGAGGCTACTTTATGTCACATGTCGCACATTTGCATAAACATTTTGATCGAAACAGAGAGCAGAAATTGCGAGTAATAAGCAAAGACAAGGAAATAAACTCCTGGTGTGCAAAAACTTAACAAACTCCCAAAGTTCATGTCCATGTAGCAGCGGTGAAGACAATTAATATGCATGTGCATAAATATCAAATTAGAGTTGCGTCTACACTTTGTGTGACTCGTAATATTGCTGAATTATTCAATATATTTAGCTACATTTTTCATGAATAAAATAATAATACGTAATTGTTAATGTGAAATGTTATGGTTCAAGTGATGATCTTGAGCGAACGTTTTCTCAGTAAGTTACAGAGTTGTGACTATACACACTTACACACTATAACTTTTTTTGACATTAGGCAAGCCCTCCAACTAATAAAATATGTTTATTTCTACTGGGTTGTCATTCCAAGCAAACAAGTGAGCATAATATTTCATTGTTCTTTATAAAATCAATTTAATTATTTTTGTTAAGTTATAAATTTAAGTTAAGTACTGCTCAAAAATATTTGCCACTGTATTAGATGCTACGTATGGTAGGTTATTGTGTATAGTAAACGCATTGTTGGTTTCCTCTTTCCTTTGCTTTGTACTTTGTTCAATATATGTGTACATTCACATATGTATTTCAATGAGCATAATTTTTTAAATGCCAATAATGTCAAGGCGTCCTGAATTTGATAAACCATTTTCGTTCAGGAAAGTTGGACTTGGGCCTGCATTTAAAATTGACATATTCTATCCTGAAATGTCACGGTCAATAAGCCTGAAAAAGGACTATATATATTTGTCAAGTTATGAGGACTATGACGTATGCAATGTGCTAGATTATGAATCTGAAAAATTGACGCAAAATGAGTCTTCTATTTTCTTTTTCGGTTTTACATGAAGTACAAATAGTACAATGCAAAGATTTATCGGGGCTCAGCATTTTTTATGGTAATAGCTTTCGGCAAGCCAGCATACAAGTATTTTTTGCGCTAAACCTTATATCACTTCCGTAATTGCAATTAGCACGATGTTAGGTGAGTCTAATAAGGATTGGATTTACCCACTTCAAAAACCAACTCAGAATTACGCTACATTGTCTACTCCTTCTACTGACTATAACTGTTCTTTTGCAGGTTATTTATTGTGTTCACTATTCGCACTTACTGGTAAATATTTCAGCCACAAGTTCAAACTCATAATGGGTTCCCCAAAATTTTGATTGATTTAAGCACGCGCAGTCAGCACAAATTTGCATTGAATGAGAACTGACAGACAATCAAGCTATAAAGTAAACAATGAAATCCAGCCTTTGTCTATTTTCATTACCACCTTTATTTGGAATAAAAATTTTGTTTAAAATTCTCCCTTGCTGTAGGAAATCGAGTGCTTAAGAACTGCATTGCATTTATAATTTATAATAACATTTAGTTATAATTCCTCCTGCCTGCGCTTTCGAGAACATAGCTAAATTATTAATTATTGCCGAGCCGAGCCTCCATTTCCTGTTTCGCCAAAGTCCAACCTATGCAACTATTTACTATACCAAAGACAAGCAGTATTTTAATTTTCTGCTACAGTGTCTAGAACAAACGATGAAAATAAGAATGACAAATAAAACAATCAGTTTGTTGATGACGGTAAGTGTGACAAGACAAGTGACGATATTCACGTCTTGAGTGTGCGTTATTGTGACAAGTTTGATTATATTAATTTATCATATTTTTTATTTCTCACCATATATGAGTACGCATACCATATCTACAAAAAATGCAATGTTTAGGCAGTTTTCATTTGTAAGATAGCCATTTCGACTGGGTAAAACTTAGTTTTATTTATGTTGACTGCAAAGATGCATAATTATTGTGTTTCTGTGATATACAATGATTGAGATGATACATGCATCAAAATAAACGCTTCAACACCTTTATTTGTTAGAGCAGAAAAGGCAATTTTTTTTACCGCTGATAGAAATAATGGTCAAATAGGTACTTGGTATTATACCCAAAAACTACAACAAAAAATTAACGATGAAAGCTCCAAAGCTTCGTCTGTTGTTGCCGGAGGAAGGAACCACTTGAATGTAGGAAGTGTAAAAAAGCCTTTTTTCAACAAAGAAGGCGCAAAAAGCAGAGTACAATCATCACTTGACATTAAAAAAGGAGGTAATAGGCTTAATTTAAATACTTAATTGTTCGACATAGATGGGCTATTACTCAAGAGGATGACCAGGGATGGGAAGATGTACATACAATAGGATTGTTTAACTGCATATACTATTTATCACACTGACTGAACCATTCTTCTATGAAGAAAGAAGCCGCTGCTGCCGTTTATTGCGAACGGTCTTTAGGCTGAAAACTACAGGAGCATAATAATGTTGCATATATATCTGCTCTTAAGATTGAAATTTTGGGTAATGATGACCTTGTGTCATCTCCCATCTTTTTATCACGTTGTTTAGACCATTGTTGCTTTTGCTGCATTTGTATCCCTCCAGCCAAACCGGTTATTATTTACTTTTGCCAGTTCCTCATCATCGCTGTATCATCAACATAATCACAAAACATGACTCAATCAAGCGTAGGAATGGTTTTTTTATGAATCTTCCAATTCTAATCGACTAGAACAAACAAACAAAAAATGTATCAAATATTACTTTTTAAAATGCAAGGCTATCATACTCTTTTTCTCCGCTTCAAAGCTCACTTTACCAAAAAAAGTGTCTAGTACGCATATCTCAAACTATTTGCTAGAATTTTCTGATCTCTGCATAATATCATGCATAATTTTCTGATTGATGCTATCTAATATTTGAATATTTGACACTTATTTGGAATATGATTCGATACAAAAGGGTTAAGTTATTGCAGGAACTGCAAAATCTCTAGCATCCCATGAATCTTAAAGTCCGCCCCCATTACTTAAAACTTTTATTGATTCAAGTGGAAAGTATGAAACGTAAAAAATGATATAAAGGCAATTGCCAATAATAATTAAATCTTGCGCACCCACTACTACTACTACACTTCATACAAAACATGCAACATTACAAGTATGTATACAAGTCTCGGCGATGTTGGAGTGGAGATGATGATGAACATCCCATTGACCTTCAACGTATTTGGACAGAAGCGTTATTGCACAAATTCATTTACATCCGGATTAGCCCAACATTAATTCATGGAACCACAACTACTCTGCAAACAATTTTTTGTCCCTTCTTCCTGTGTCCATCTTGTCTGCTACCGTTGTCGCTGCTGGAAAAAACAAATCAAGTTTATTTTTGTTGTGATTACGATTAGCGATTTGAGTTGACGCGTAGGCAAATATGAGCGGAACAAGTGTTCAATTGTTGAGGTATAAATATACGTTGTGTGCGTGTGTCTGGCAAGCGTGTAGACAGACATGGTGCAAATCTAAAGAAACATGATCACCGCCACACCACACCGCGAGGAAGATGATGTGCTAGAAAATTGCATGAAAGTTGCCACAAAATAAAGATTCAGTCATCATCATCATATAGCAATAACTACATTAATGATTGCCTTTGATTCAAAACAATGGGCTGTCTACTATCGCGCTTCAGGTATCTGGCTGAGCGCTATATGTTTGTCATTATATGCCAATTTGCCGCTCTGCTGTTGATTTAGATCTTTTCATTCATTATTGCTTTTGCAAAATGCATAAATAATTGAAGATTATGTTTGATACGGCCGGTCTTGTTGGACTTGATTATCGTAGTGCAACAACGTGCAGATAGTTCATGATAATTTTGATACAGTTATCGCCATCAATATAATATGAGATCATGCATAATAAGAAAGACTTTTGCTGTTGAGGCATCCAGTTGCCGACTATATGGTACTAATGTACTAAACACAGAAATAGATGGCCATGAACTTGCAATAAATACGGCAAAGTAATTTATGTAAACCACCTATGATGGATATCCTTTCGCTTGGCGCAATAGGAAGGAAGTTAGGAAGTGACACAATCCAACTCTCCAGTCATATATACCTAATATAATTTCATACATTACACAGCTTTTAGTACCTAATCTCGCAAAGTAGTTTTGTATTATTAGCAACCCTTCGACTTCTCTTTTTTTATGATCATTTTGAACTTGAGACGAGCAAAAAAGTAGTTCATTGTGTTTGTATCACAAATAGATTTGGTAACGTTTCCACACACGTAATGTACCATCTTTCTAGTTATATATACACTGTTGTTTATGTTCTGTATATTATTAGTTCAATTAGCTGGTGATTTCCTTCCACCCTTTGGGCTTTATATGTTTATTTGTCAAAAAAGCTGTAGGGCACATTACTCGAGACATTTTGTATCTCTGGATGTGAAATATTTTATTGTTCTGTTGCTTTTTTTGGCGTGTTCTAGACGCTTAAGATTGACCAAACCAAAAACCATTGTTTCACAAGCACCTGTGGTGGTTGTGGTAGTAGTGCTATACAATGATCATGTACACGTTGTTAGCTATAAGCACAACGTGGCAGGTGTCATAAGTCTTAATCGTATGAGAACCGCTCAAAAAAGGAAGTGACCTGTGCGATGCGTTCGGTGTACTTGACACTGAAATAATTATTACCGACAGGAGTTTTATTCTTAGTTAAGCTATAAATGTAAAGATATTATATAGTTATGTTTGTGTGTGGGTACGTGACAAGTAGAAGAAAAAAAAATCATATAGATGTGTAGGAATAGATCCACCTCGCCTTCTTGTCGACGAGATGGATGTACTGTCATATTTTATTTGAAAGGAAAAAATCGCTAAAACGGCCGGATGATCAAGACGGATGCGTAATACTTTCAATCAGACATTTTATAATCCTGTCAGCATAAGACAAGTGTGAGGTCACTTGATATAAGCCCACAAAAAGTGTATGTTTATGCGTATACAAAATAATGTACAAAGTTAAACACTCGGATAAATAATAATGAATGATGCAATTTTTGTTATCTCATTTGAAGCTTTATCAATTAAGGGTTCAACTAGTCAAGTTACGATGGAATGTTCATGTATCTAAATCATAAAGAATTTAATTTGCAGAATAAAAGGTCATTGGCTATATAATAATATTAGTAATATTTATCACTGAAAAAACAATCTGTCAGTTTTGAAGCTTTTAATGTTTACATTGAGTGGGTTGAGTTGTCTCGATTGATACTTCCTGTTTCTTTCGCTTTTGGAATTTCGCAAAAGCCAACGTGGTCGAAGTATGTGTTATTTTAACCTGTAGGTTTAACGTGTTATATGAGTGTTACTTACTACGTAGTAAAACAAATAATATGGCGAGGGAGTCTTATTTTCTACTAACCGAAACAATCGACATTTTAGTATCAAGCAGTCAACATGAAGCATTTGTAGTAAAATAGTGCATAAGGGTATGTATCACACTATTTTCGCAACAATAAAGAATTATGCACTAGCATAATATCTCTTTGTGGCATTGGCACAGCATATTAAACAACTTTTAAAACGAAAGTGAATACTAATCAAAATCGCAGGTATTCCCATTCTCTCGCCCATATAGGTATACACATAGTCTTAAGCCAGAGCCCTCAATCACTCATCATCATTATCCGTAATCAGTTTATTTATGCACATATTTGGTTTGTCGAATGTGTACGTGCAAAAAGGTCTATAGGTTTATAGCTACCCTTTCATTGTCTTCTCCGCAGGTATTCTCTTGTTCGTAATCGCTATATCCCTCTCTTCTCTCTCTCTCTCTCTCTCTCTCTGGAATGCAAAGTAAAAGAAAACGTGCGTTGCATAATAAAAATGAATGACAAAGAGGAAATGAAACTGAAGACTATGAGGTGATGTTAAGTAAATGAGTTGAGACGTTTAGTCCTGCTAAAAGGCCTATTAGCATACAAATTAGGTGCCAGGCTATTTTTCAGGCTGATAAATTGGATCTCATTGTAGATTATTTATGTGGATCAGTATTATAAAAATTCCAAATGTGTAGAATATTCAATTTTACTGCTACTCTGTAAACATTATATGTAAACCTTTTTTAGCATGAGAAATTCTTTCGTTTCAAACTATGCATTTACATTCACATTTTTTTGCCACCAGGAGTACATAACTTTAAAGTTTTGCTGCGTTTTCACCAATATATACTAGGTTTGCACTTATAAAATATCAAATGAGTTATTGCCAACAACCTTTAATTTTAATCATACATAATAAACTTGGCAGTTGGCTGTATTCATTATTAATATTTATCAGCTACTGAAAATAAGTGAATTAACAGTTCTCCATGAAAAATTGCCAAACTAAAATATGTAGTCGATGGGATGTCCAGTTAGCTAAAAACATGAAAACTCGAACAAGGCTGTACATCTTAATTACTTTAAACAGGTAGGCTACTAACTACATTAAATATGCGTAAACGTGAAAACTACGTAAACAACGAAATGAAGATTTAACTTGATACTATGAAGTGTTTACCCAAAACAAGGAAAATTTTAAGCATGAATAAGGATGCCGATATGTTAGCAATGATGTCGCGTTGTGCGATAAGAAATGGGGATTTTCTATTGAGAAGCATAATTACATTATTCCGTAACACGACACCTTTGTGCAATAATGTGCATGCAACAAGTCACCACTTACTACAAGTATCTTACCCAAGGCTGCCTGGTGTTCAAAGTCAATTAGTTTGACGCAGGTTTTTTAATGATGATGCGCACATAAACATGCATTATAAATTCAAGCAACTATTAAAGTTGTATGATTGATGATAACAATGTAAAGAAATATTGATACATTAAAAATGTATGTATTTATTCGCAAGTACTTCTATACAATCTGGAAAATTCAATTGAAAATTTCCACGCGTTATTGATTTTTGGAAACGTGTAGTTTAAATGAAAATGCATAATTGAATTGTGCGTATAGGACACAAAGTTAAAACAATGGCAGTGACTGTTTTACAAACAAATATTACATTTTAAACCCATAATAATTGTACCTGAAAAATTGTAACACTAGTTTAGCACCAAAACAGACGAAAAGTAACAAAATATTTAGTGAGTGTATTTAACGTAACATGCTTCATATGTAAATATAGAATTGATTCTCTTGCAGAGTATGGGTTGGAAACTTAACAGCAACAAATATTTGATCCTGAACCCGATGACCCATTCCCTCCTGATGAATTTCCATTACCACCCATTTTAACAGCATTTGGCTTGCATATTTTGGCTCTTCCATTGGATTCAACTACAATAGTGCAACTGAAGGTAATAATAGTGCATTTTCTACCCTCCGGATCGTCTTGCGAAGGTCGAGAAATGCCATAGCTAGGCGAAAATCCATCCTGAGCTGTATCTCCAGTTGTAGTTGTTGTGTGGATTCCAGGAATTGATGCCTGTCCAGCTTGCTGACCGGAGCCTTGTGAAATGTGACCGTTTCCGTTGATTCGACCTCGACTGGGATATCCATTTCTTGCTACTGTTGAGGGGATTTGCTGCTGACCATAGTCCACATTACTATAACCATTTGTGTGAGTCTGACCATTTCTAATATTAGTTGGATAAGTTTGCGTGTGACCATTCTGAAAAGTAGTGGAACTGGGTAGGTGCCCAGACGGCAAAGTTTGCGTTTGAGGTAGTCCTTGACCTCTACCAATTTCATTGGCATAGCCAGTCGAAGGATGCCTGTCACCCAACCCTGGGCTCTGCCTTCCCAAAGATGTTTGACTGGGTCGATAACCGGAACCATCACCAGATGAGCCCAAACCCGACGAATGTGGGGCGAAACCTGGGGCACCACTTAATCCTGTACCTACCTCAGGTCTTGATTGAATGCCAGTAGTAGGTAAAAGTCCTTGCCCGTTTGTTAATGGTTGTTGAACAGTATTTGGTGATATCGCTACTCCATTTCCATATCCTTGAGGAGTATGTCCATTTCGTAAAATATTTTGTCGATGCCCATTAGCTACCCCTACTCCATTATCTTGAGTTCTGATTGTGGAACGAGGAATGCCAGTACCACTGCTACCACCATTTTGTGATAACTGTTGACGTTGTCCCGCAGTACCTATTCCAACTTGTTGATCTTGCTGCCTGTGAATACCCGGAGTACCTCCAGGTTGGCTTGATTGATCATATCGTAGTGGAATGTATTGTCCATTTCCAGCATTTCCAAAATAAACGGTTTG
>JAQIXX010004813.1:0-15329 GCA_034700605.1 Willowsia nigromaculata
AATAGCGAAAGAAGTTAATACATCAAGGGAGCTAGAATCAAGTAAACTTTGAGGAAAAGGAAATGGCATCACTTCACCTAACAGAGGCAGCGGTATAAGCTTAGAAACTAACAATAAGCCATTCCATCATCGTTATTTGGGATGATGACTCTCCGCATATTTGATATTGCTGAAGCACTTGACACAAAAGTGTCCTTTAGGTTTTGCTATCCGAGAGGATCGGAATTTGTTCACATTCTCGAAATCTCAATCCCATGTGCTGCTCAGCTTTAATTCGATAAATGTGGGAAGCATAACATGTAGCGTAGGTATAATGCTAAATACTACCTTTCAAGTGAGCCATGCTGTGTTTGTGGATAAGGGAAATAGTATATAATATAATATAAGGTTTGTTTTATTGAGTAAAGCGGTTGCTTTTACCAACATCAGTGAAAAGGAAAGATTTTTCATGTTGAGAAATGCCGTTTCCAACTGCCACCAGAATCAGAATGAACATCACTTCAGTATACAAAAAATGCCAGGAGCGAAGATGCAGATATTTTTTCCTCGCTACTTACAACGTAAAACAAAGTGCATAAGATACCTTTTACCGTTAATGCTGCTGTTTTTTTGGTGGCGCAATGGCTTACAGGATTCGTTTGGGCACATAGAGCGCATTTTAATGCAATGCCGAAAACACTGGATAATGTAAGTTTTGTAAAATAAAAGGTAATGTGATTCAGTGGAATTTTCTTGTGCTCATGTAGGAATTCTTCGATTGGGTGAATGGGTGCACGAAGATTTCATGTATGAAAAACCAAGCTTTTACCGAGGCATCGCCTCAATGAAGACAGAACGAAAGGGTGATCCGATTCGATTGATTCTTGCTTCTTCTTCTTGGTATTCTTTCATCGAGAAAAGACGCAAATACACATGATCAAATAAATACCACTTAAATATGTATTTACCTTAGAAAATATCTTTTTATTTTAGGTTGGAAAATCTCTAAAATAGTGAAATGATAAGTGAGGCAGAAAATGCACCTTCTCTTACAAAACGAAGATAGCTCTTTTACTTAGACTAAGATTTTGTTTGTTTGCTTTTCATGTGGGAAGAATGAAAGAGAAATATCCCTACTTATGCTCCAATTCAAGATGAAAGAATTTCACTGTTAGCTACAGAATACCTGGTAGCATTTGACTTGACTGGTAAGGGGTGAAAATGTTGGATGGGAATTCAGCTGATAATTAATACTTTCTGAATTAAGTAGAATCATGAATATGGCCCGCTCAACGCTCATTATTATCTTGTTTGCTTCATGTTTAATATAATATATGATGAGATGTAAGGAAAGGTTGGGCGGTTGCGTTCTCTTAAATTATCACAATGACAAAATATAAATACGGTGGTCGGGATGTTCGCGCTTTAGAAGGAGAACAAAGGAAGTAGCGAACAAATGAGAGTGGTCGTGAATTTTAAATGAAATGAAGGAGGATGAAGATGATGATGGTAATGATTAGTAGACTCGTCTAAAAACTGACACGATGCGTGAATTCTAGCGCTTAGAGCGGTTTATATAAATGGTTTGTAAGGTTGGAGAGAGTAACACAATGTTTGGATTATTACTTCTCTACAGTTATAATATGATGCTACTTCGTTGTTGCTCCTACTACTGATATTAAAGACATGCTGCAGTGGAAAGGAGAGGTGGTGGTGGTTGTAGTAGTAGCAGTTTAGAAACTACGAACGCTTTTCACTCGTTCTCCGATAAAATATGCATGCACGCCTGAAAAGTTTATGTACAATCTGAAAGATAAAGGCTGAAAGAAGGAGGAAGGAAGGCAGGATGGAAGGAAAGTTGTGAATTAAGTAGAAATTGAGAGTGAGAGAAGAAAAGGAGAATAAAGCTTAAAAGGGCATAATAAGAGGGAGAAAAGCGCATGATGATATATGTATATTTTATTCGAGGAAAGTAAGTATCTTATTTTGGTGGAAGTGTGAGTATACGTAATGCGTACTTGATTCACGAACACGCTGTAAAGTGGAAAGAAAAGAGAGAAGGAAGGAGAGAGAGAGAGAGAGAAAGCAGCTTTTGCTGTTGCTCGAAGGAAAACTAGGCTGAAGCTATTGCACCAGTGAAAGAAGACAAATATCCTTTGTGTCAATTTATCTTTCCGAGATTTAAGCTAATTAAGAGACAATTAAGATGGGAATTTGACGAGGTTCAGAGCTAATTAGTAATTCTGTAAATGATTTTCAGCTCAAGAACAAAGTGCCTTTAGGGATGTCAAGGAAGTTTCTTTGTGTATGGTTGAGTGTTTCATTATGTGTATGTATACTTAGGCAAAACCGCTGGTGACGATGGTGGAACAGGAAACATGAATGAGAGAGCACAGCCACTGATATCATATTATTATTGTGCTCTCCAACTTCCAAAGTCTCAAGATATTAGAATGTATATTAAATACAACCATACATTTTAGTCTGTGGGAAAAATGAGTGCTTATCTATAGGAAACTATGCATCATATATCTCAGCATTGTTAACATCGAATAATTGCAAATATCCTAAATTTCTTGGCTTGAGAGGCTTCGTGAAACTTTTATCGTCGCAAAATAACTAATTTACTGCTACATAAAGGATTTAATCGGGAAATGTAGATACGATCACAATTTTTGTTTGAACAGAAATAACAATACAAATATCTAATTGTTCTGCATATGAGTACGTTAATAATTAGAAACACTACTCCACTTTGGTATGGACTTTAGCGACCGATTAAGTAGATCGTGAGCTATTAGGATTTTAACTTAGTCCAAAAGTTGACATAACATAAATAGGAATATCCACCTCTCCTGAATTCGTATGTCGCTGACAACAAAATACTTGGTAATTTCCTTCAGTTTAGGGTTCCTAGTTCCCCTAAAGTATGCAAAACAGACAGCTAAATTAAGTAGGCAAAAGTTTTCACGTATCGGTAAAAACGAAATAACAAACTGCTCTTGAACCAACTCTTTCTCTCATGAATCCAATCCAACAAAGGATCAAAGCAATTTTCATCATCATCATCATTGCAAGTCATCCCATCCTTCGTTTACTTCTCAAGTAGAGCCAAATTCTATCAAAGTTGATGCCTTATTACTTTGTCCTCTCTTTGCACCATAACCACCAATCTAGCTGTATCGCTCGCTACTTATTACCACGACTACTACCACTCTCCCAGCAGCATTTTCATCTAATTCGTATACTACTTCCGTTTACTTTCACATCCCTACACTTTTTACATTCAAAGATGAAGATAGTCCCTAAATGTTCAGCTCAGTTTGTAAAGTAGGGATAGATAACACCACTGAAATGGATGATCAAGATCCTCTCCTTTCTCTGCGAATGTGGATGTGCATATTTGACATAAGGAGCGAGCAAGTTGGTAAGTAGGTATTTCAATAAATGAATCTTAAAAGAGCTTCACGCTAAGTCTTCCAACTTTATCCATATAATTTGGCTGATATTATCTTCATCATCCTCTCTCCGACTTCTACTGATGCTACGCATATTTCCAAGACATTTCTATATGGAGTTACGGGTATACGGTTGCTGATACACTCTCATGAGGAGTTTTGGGGCGTCTTGAAATATGGCCAGGATAATAGGAACAAGTCCTTTTTTCTATAAAAATTTGATCTTTTACTTTCGACATTTCCCATATAATAATGTAGGTAAGTAGTTTCGTGCTTATACGCTACTTTAATGGAGAAACTGTCTATCTCGCGATGTGGAGGCTTTTAGGGTAAATCCTCGCTAATCCGTATGATGAACGAAATTAGAAATTCAAGTTGAATGGTTGACTTTTCCAATGTGTTCTCAGAGTTTGCGGAGGATCTGATATTAGATGCAATGGAATTTAATGGAAGGAGGAAAACCTGGCATAAAAAAGGACCCAGAGAAAATATATAGTCATATCGAATGATTTGATCATTCACATGCGATGATGATGCTCTCCCTTCTTCCACATTTTAGGAGAAAACGGTTCTTCATCTAGTTGAAATTCCGCATTGTGTTTATCTTGCTTTGAGTGCGTTCATGCGTGGCCACTGCATGCAGACAATAGTTGGATGAATGAATGGGACGTCAAATTAAAATGTTTTTGAATTAGTGAGATGATCAGAGAGAGAGCTCATCCGTGCGATACAAGCTGAAACCACACTAAAACAGTGGATGAGCGTACAAGGCTGAGAGTACGGAAGGTAGGCAACTCACCTGTGTAAATACATAGAAAGCATAAAGCACACAAGAAACCGAATCGGAGGAGGGTGATTGATTGGGTGGGTGATTCAGCGAAAGATTTGAATAGTCATAATCTAATAGGAAGAGTGAGACAGTAGGGGAAATTGCAAATTGGTAATTTGGCGTATTATCGCAAACTTCACTTTAGCGTTGAAGAATTAGACTGTTAGGCGAGATCAAATAGATTTCTACACACTAAAGGGGCAAGTCGGCAATTGAAGAAAGCTTACAAGATATTAGATATTATTTTGCTTATCGATTTAGTACAAATAGTCAAAGAAGGTTAAAAAATCTGAACGATTTTAGACTTTTTTCTCAGTTTACAGCTGTCCATCTCGATATTTTTAACTTTTTTAACATTAAGATTTACCAATAACTGATACGAAAAATTGGCCTTGACATCAGGTCATTGTTGGTGTTTCATTAGAAGTCTAGTTGCAAAGCGAAAAACATATGATAACAGTAGTTTCAGTATCGTCCAGATTTTTTAGTCGTTGCTGTTGTTTTTATTTGTTAAAGGATTGAGGTTAGTAATTGTAATATCTTGTAAGCTCTCATCAGTTATCATTAGTGTTTTTGGCTTGCTGATTGCTTCGTACTAACGTTCATATAGTTAGGTAATCAGTAAAATTAATTAAAATATACCATATTTTGGCTTATTTTGGTCGGTGTCGGGTCGGTTCTACTGGCAAATTAGTTTTGACAGTTACAAATGACGCCTAGTATTGAAAAAATTGAAATTTAAAATTTTTGAATTTCTAAACTCTTGATGTCCTAATATTTCAAAAATTACAAGTTTTTCGGAGAAAATAAGGGTGAAAGTTGCTCTAATTAAAGTTTGAGTCGGTTGTTCCAAAAAATCAAATTGGGAACAATTGTAATGAAGACAAAACATTCGAAAAATTGATCAGTAAAAAAGCTGACACCTGACCAGCCGTAAATGCCCGCATAATACACTTAAATAACTTGTTGAAGGTATTTAATGTACAAGTCATAATTTAAATTCATATTTTTTCAGCACCACATCTGACATCGGTAATTAGTAAACATCTGTTGGGTTGCCTTATTGGGAGAAAGGTATTGTATTTCGTTTTAGATTGCAAAGGAAAGCTGCTTTATCATGGCGGCCGCTGCTCGAGCTGCTGCTGCTGCTGCTGCGAAGTCTCCAGGGGTAAGTCTCCAGGAATTACTTTCAGCATTTAATTACTATTATCAATTATACTAGTATACATTATGACATGATCGCATTAAGGAGGATGAGGAGCATTAATTGATAAGATTTTTATTTCGAACAAGATTCATTAAGGTTGTGTTATTTAATTAGGACGTGTATCTAATGGTTCGTCGAAAGAAGACTACCATTTTCCTGGATATGAAGGAAAATGACACGGTTTTGGAGATGAAAAGGAGGGTAGCTGGTACGTAGTGCTTCTGTTTTTATTTATATTAGTACTTTCCATAATAGAATGACAAGTGTAAACGTATCGTCGTGTAGTTAATTTGCGTAAATTAATCAATTCTGGAATTTATGTCTTAAGGAATTACCAAGGTTGCACCAGAGAATCAGCGTCTCTTCAAAGGGAACAATGAGATGTCTGATGCGGGAACTTTGGCATTTTACGGTCTTAATAGGACTTCCACTAAGGTGCAGTTGCCTGCCACCGTTGGGCTTGTCTTTCGGTAGGTCATAGTAATAAGCTACTCACATTTGTATAAGTTTGTAATTTGTGTGATAAATTATTCAGTTGGCATTTCGTTATCTTGTAAATATTTCGATTTGCAGAACTGAAAACGGGGACTGGGAGGAAGTCGACATCGCACCTCTATCTCAGCCTCCGGAGCTTCCTGATAGTATCAGCCCATTCGGTTCAGCTTCACACTAATATTTCCACAATTTTCAATTGTTTTGAAATAATTTTCTTGTTGGTATTTTATGAAATATTATTTTTCTACAAAATTTTATTGTGTGGCTTTTATTTATGGTTTGAAAGTTTTCCGAATCTTGTAATAAACTAAAGCAGATTCAGAGCAATTAAACCTGTATACAGTGGGTAACCATCATTTTCGAAATTCTCTATTGCAAGTTAAAATACTTTAAGTTGCACCTAATACCATTAGATTTAAGCCAAAATTTAAATTTTCTTACTCTCGAAAACGTGATAATATTACTCAACTTTTTTATTAATCTGTTATTGAAAGAAACTTATCATTAGTCTGCACGTTAAAGAACTCATTGTACGCGTTAATTATTTTAAACTGAAAGAAACAAATTATATCTATATCATTTTAATTTTCACAAAATCTTCAAGATTCTGCATAGTAACAATCTAACAATATCAGCATCATTTACACTACTAACTACTAAAGTTAAAGTAATCTAGAATCCCTGGTTCAAAACTTTATGGTATTTTTACGATTTAAAAACTCTCAGGCACCTAAAACAGACGTATCCAATTCATATTTAACACTAATTATATGTCAAAAATTTTACATTCCTTTAATCAACGACAAATATATAAAGCCTGGAGCTTTCTCATTGGTTTTTGATGTATTTGAACTCAGCACTAAACTCTCATGAACTATTGGAATTGGTGGTTCAACACTTGACAAGTACGTCACCGCTACTTGCTCGCCTGAATGACTCTGTATTCGGGAGCGTTTTGCGGTGAAAGTTATGCTTGTTCAACAAAAGTCAGTGATCCCTCAACACTCGTTGCGAGAGATGTCGAAAAACGGAGAGGATCTAAAATGACATATTCATCATCGCCACTATCATAACCATCACATATCATCATGCAGTTTCCCTTTCTATCTCATCAACTTTCACCATCGCATTACCGCTACTGCTGCTGCAACTCTCTCACTTTCTCCCTCGCGTTTCTTACATCATCTCACGAGCGCAGCGTATTATATTATGAAAGGCAAGAGGCCAATAATGATTGGGGTTATTACATGGTGATGATCATAGGTAGGGCACATGGGATTCCTTTAATGCATATAAAGATCAAGCATCGTTTTACTCACAAACTCTCACACACTTGATACGATACGATCCACAGCGGTGAGCGATATTATCTACTTGTAATTTTACTCGTCCAATTTAATGCGTTTGAATGAAATGCGAATTTTGCTGTGATCCACTTACATATTTACACCAGTATATTCCTCCAATGATACATTTTAATGAGTGTACAATTTCAAAGTATTTGCCTACTTTTACTTCAAACACACATGCTTAAAATTAAATATTGCAGCATTTTCGTAATTGGGGTGCCTTCTTGCTCAAGTTTTATGCAATCTTTTTTTTGAAAAAAATTCTTCTCAACATATTCTCAGACTGGATTGTCGGCAATGCCATTTTTCTGTTTCATGCAACTTTCTGAAAGCGTAATCGATGACAAAGAGCCATGAAAAGGTATACCAATCTCTTTTCCTCATAAATTTCATTGAGTATTCGGCATATTACCTTTCAAGAAGATTTTTTTCTCTTTTTTCATGTTAAAAAATGTATATTACGGAGAACCACCATCGTAACATCGTCATCTTCATATCGTATAGGTAATGTGATGTGGATAATCTAGTGCATGACTCAATGTACGTTATGTGGGCATATACATGTGGGGACGCTTACTTTACTCGGGTAACAAGTATAAGTTTCTATCTGATAGTTTGACTAAATTTTCTCTACACGCCACTTGGGAGTTGCTTGCTTAAACTACTACTTGCTAGGGAAACGTTATAATAATAATATAAGGATCTTGCTTACTCTTGTACCGTAGAGCCGTGCACTTGTACATCCACATCTCCTCATGCTCGGCCATTCTTTTTTCATCTAATATTCATCAACAAGATATGGGAAACTGCTAAGTTTTTCATAGCCTGGATGGAATTTTAAATAAATTGTGGGAGAAAATCTAATGACTGTGGGGAAAGGGAACACCATCATCATCATCATGGATGGAGTTCACAGTGTGTAGTGGAAATTTTATGCCTTGCTTCGTCTTCTTTTCTCGCTCACACTCACTTACTTTTATATTATGGAATATTATGAGCTCACTCACTCGCTTAAATTTCGTCTTATTCAGTCTCATCGTCTCTCTGTAAAAGGGAAAGCCGTACTGTGGTATATTGCGGCTCTCCAGATATCCTCCTTAAAGACGAGAGTAACGGTGCGTTAGGTCTAGGTAAGCAGGGATAATAAATATGAAGAGAAAAAAGTTACCATTAACTTCTTCCTCCTTTCTCCTCACTTTCATTTTCCTTCCATTTTCCCTTCTTCTCAAATCTTTTGCAAAATTCACAATCATCGCTCCTTTATGCCTTGCCCTCTCGTTTATACTTGCTCACTCCATCCGCTTAAACTTGTTTAAACTTATTTATGTTCTTGTAGGAGCGACTAGTATGATGATTACTCAACTTAGCACGTGATAGTGGAGCCTCATCCATGAAACTAACACAACACCATTAATAAAAATCCAAGTCATCTTTTAATCGTAACTTATAATTTGAAGAAAAGCAGGATTTACTAAGCATGAAAACTGTGTTACTTACCTCCTCTGAATACTAATTATTATCGTGACGTCAACAATCTATTTAGAGAGCCTTTAGTTTGCATAGCCTGAAATCGAAGATTGGAAAAGTGGAAAAGCCACAGTATTAGTATTTAAAAGTATTACTAGCCGTTGTTTAATGAAAAATTTATAAGATATTAATCGCTAGGCATGCAACCAAACGCTAGCGACCAACAAGCAAACGCTTTTCAAGCTCTATGAACCCAATCAATTAAATTTAACACCTACTTTATCTATGAAATCATTGTAGCAAACAAGATTTTCGTCCACACTAGTTATACATAGATGTGTTGCTTCGTATTGAAACTTGCTAAACGGAAATGGCCATGGGGTTTGTTATCGCATATATATAAAATAAACATAATTCGAGATAAAACATCCTCTAAAAATTTTAAAACCCATAGGAAATTACTATTTTAAGAGTAAAAAGCAACATTTAATCTCTAATTTGATGTCTCTCAAGAGTGAGTCCAGTAAAAGTCTTAATATTTATGAGATCATCATACAACCTTTCTAATTCTCTTTCCATTTTTATATTCTTTTCATAAAAGGAAATGAATAGCTTGTACAAAGATGAAAGAGTAAAATGAATGTCAGATTTCCTCCTGTAACTAAGACGCTATTTGTAGGTGATTCAAAAATGCGTAAATGTCGTACCTTATATTTTAGACTACGCAATGAAATTAGTTTATAAATCGGATTGCTTGGCGTGGTAAAATTTTCTACAATTTGGAAAGTTTTAAATTTTAACCATTTTAGAAAACCTTCAAACATACGATTACATTTGTGTTATAAACCTTTCTTTTGCTTTTTAGTATCACTTTTTTAAATCCCATGGTATTGCTCTCAAGTAACTGGTATTTTTCAGAGGAGAATACATAGTACATATCAGCTCATTTACCAGGTCGTATGTATTTATCCAACTAGTTCCATACTTATTACCGCTATGAGCAATTCTGAATTAGTACACATGTTTTCATAACAATGCACATAATAAATGCTCAAAAATATGTTTTATATGAAAAAATAATGAATTACTTGAGCAACCAAGTCAAAAAAGGGAACGGAAGGGCAATCACATACGCATTATAAAAGAACTCACTTTAGTTCTGCTTTGGTACAAGTTAAAATTCATTCCCCCGAATAAAAATTGAGCAGTTTAACGTTCATTAGTTTCGGGGTGTGAATCCGCGTATGAAAATGATATATGGCCACCAAGAGAGTTGATATGATTCGTAGTTCGTGGATGAAGAGAAAAAAAGGAATCATCATCATGAATATCATTACTTCCTTGTTCCGGATGGTTGCTTAGTTGCTTCGTTGGTTGACTCCAGTAGTAACACGCTGCATGCAATTAGGCATCATACATCTTTTATTATTGGAACGCTCGATATGTGCAATAAAGGGTACATACAATGCAATCAGAGAAGGGATGTCAAACACTTGTTGTATGCAATACTTTTTTTGTAATGATAATTATGTGCCAGTTCTGCTTGTGATTATATTATGGCACATCAATCAGTCTTGAATCCAGTCCAGAAATTGGGTAATAATATCAACCATTATGTCCAAATTAAGGGCCATGTGGCAAACAGAATCCCTATGTAAGTTACACCACCAGGGAAGTTGAAAGTTTCAAAAGAAGGGTCACTTCAAATAGATCAGATGTCATGAAAAAGAATATGTGCGAGGCGAATAATGCTCCTGTTGGTGCTACTGTGAGCCCCTTCCATGAAAAATCAATCTTGTCATGTTACAGTGCAAGAGTTCAGTTGTGTCCGCATGAGTGAATTCCCATGCATCTCATTATATGCTTATGGATTGCATGTGTTTCAATTTCATTGCAATCTAAGAGCTGTGACAATTTCTTTCACATATTTTGCATAACGCCTAAAAAGAATATTTATGACTACTCTACATTGAGGATTATTTTTATTTCATGGGTAGCATCACCACAAAGATGAGAAACAATATAGCTATTCATGCGCAGACGTATGGTCAAGTCACTATAAAATATCAGACAATGGATAATGTAAAAAAAACTATTTTTTTATCATATCATCTTGAATTATCATTTGATATTTTTGTTTCTGCTTATTACTACTTCATAACATTAATATCATGACTCCAACAAAATATGACAATGTCGCAAGTAGCCCCATGGTTCAAATTTTCACAAGTAAAATAACTGACTGATTCTCACTAACTGCTTTGACTTGATTCTGTTTTCATTGTTAGTATTTACATACAATGCTTCAATCTTGTTCATATTTAATGGTTCTACAAACTGTTAATTGTTATTGTTAACAAGAAATCCGTAATCTTGTGCGAATGACTATACTACTGCTATGTACAAGCCGATAAAATGATTTAACTTAATATTTTCATATGGCTATCATTGTTCCCTAACGTTTGGCAAAACAAGACATGTTCTTCTGAGCCATTAAAGTGCCATGTGCTGTGAATTTGAAATTTTAGTGCATGAAAAAATAGGTTAATGAAAATATCTTAAAATTGCGGGCTTTGGTTACATGGTAAATTGTATAATGGAGCATTGTTACGGAGCGATTGAGATTAAAATGTCATTATTACTTCAATGTGGACAAAATGACTAATGAAGTTAACCACTCAATGTTCGGAACGAGCTATGCGCATTATTCACTGGTATCATGAATCATGGGTTGCTTTTCTATGCGCTGCTTCAGTTGGTGAAACAGCAGCTCCACCTTGTAGACCAAATACTTGACTTTTGGATGTACAAGATGAGTTTTCTCTTTCCCCTTCTTGTAAATAGCTTGATACAAATAGTAAGCTATAGCCAGTTTCTTTGATTGACCCCTGCTAGTAATAATGCTTCTGCATTCTAAATGTTTTCAAAGTGTTGAACTAGATGTTAGATTTTTGTATCATTTCAAATTGAAGGCTTGTATGCAAAAATGAAATTAGCAATTTTAATTGTTTGGATAGTATGTGTCAGATGGACAAAATTGGTGTTTAAATAAAGTTGTTCGTCGTTCTCTAATATTTTGTAAAAAAAAATGCATACAGTTATTAATGAAAATGAATCATGTAATAATTTTCGACATTATCTTCAACGACAATTTATTCAACAAACTGTTAAACTAGGTAATCATTTTTTAATCATAATATAATAACTTGTAATAAGGGTAACTGTTTATTACGTAGATGAGGAAAATTATGCTGACAGTGTTAGGTAGACTTTACAAAAAGGTTTAACATACCATTGTACAATTTAATTAACTACATTCTACATTATTACAAGACTTTTAACGACTAGGATACGCATATAATGCGCATAAACGCACTACGAAAGTATAGATTATTGTTACAACATGGTTTTCAGACTCATTTGTGTTATTTGTTTCATCAGCTCGGAAACCTTTCAAAATGTATGATGAGCTGACACCCTGAATAATAATTAATCACCACTAAATGATTTTGCAACGATAATAATATGACACGACACAGGTCAACAAATAATAACGTAATCACAGCTCCAAATTGAGCCACATGTACTACAGTGGAGATGAAAAGGTCTGTTTACTGTTTACTGTTTACACGTACGTTATTAAATTAACTACAGGAGATTTCCAAGAAGACGACGCTCCTCGGACGTCCTTGCAGCGTCATCAGACGCCGAAGAAGACGATAGTGATAATGGAAGAGGTCTTACTGGGAATGTAGTTTTTCTGGAAAGTTTACTCAGCCCCTCTTCAAGGGTTGTCACTTCGCTCGCAAGCGGATGAAAGTGGGTGAGCATCCATTCCTGAACGCTCCATTGCGGAAACATTGAACTTAACGCAGTTATCAGGTTCGTTTGTAGCCGCTGTAGCTCCATTCGTAATTTCATAATTTCTTGAAGCACAGGTTCAACAAGGGCAGGACTAGAAAACTGAAGCTGAAGATTGATGTTCTGGGTCCACCCAAGAAACGCATGCTGCTCTTTGATCCTCTTCATAGAATTCTAAAACAAATTCATTAGACGAATTTCAATTTTAGCTCAATTCCTTATGGATTGGTAATTACCAATCACATTTGTATTGTAAGTTTCAAAGAATCATACCTGGAGTGCGGTTAAGGAAACAACCTCATTATAAATTTGAGATCCAGGAAACTGACAAAACATCATGTCTGGTCCGCAGTCCAAATAACTTGACGCAATAGAAAATATCTTTTCCATTCTTGGCTGTTGTCCAGTAGAGCTCAGGTAGAACATACAAGACACCAAGGATGGTATTGCGACCGGAAAAATCTCACATAACACCGAAAAGTGGTCATAACGCTGCCACCCCGTAAGAAAAACCCCTTTAAAGTTAATGATATTCTGATTCTCGGAGATAACATCCATCCAAGAGTAATGATTGGACAAGTACTGTGTCTCATTTACAGCGATCGAGTTGGGTTTATTGGCACCTTTAAATGCACTTCCGACCCAAACTGACTTAAAAATTGTCGAATATTTCTGCCAAATATTCGGACGGAGTTGATTAGCAACGTCAGTGTGGTAGTTCCATACCACAATTTCCACCAAATCTCCCACGCCGTAGCGCATTATAACTTGTTCATCTAGATTGCGAAACTCATCGTCCCACATTAACGGCTGGACCTTGTGTTTCTCTTTCACATAAGTTGCCACATGTGTGACATGATGGAGGAACAAATCTGGGCGATCCATCTTCAGACGTGTCATCCGCTCGTTGCAGATGGGACAAAGACCAAGATAATAAACTTCATCAGATCCAATGTGAAGATATTCGACGTCAGGGTGAAGACTCATCACTTGATCTATCATTTCCTTAACCAACTCAATCGAAGTGCTGTTTGACGGGCAAATCACCTGTGGATATTTTGCAACTTCCCTCAAATAAGCAAACTCTTCAAGTTTCAAGACGAATTCCAAGTGACCAAAAGTTTGGATTAGTGGAATGACCTTAAAAAAATAAACAAAGCGTAACAAATTCATTAGAATTGTTGGGACATTTGTGAGCAAACAGATGACAGAGGAAAATAAAGCAGATTGATAAACATACTTGCAAATTGTTTGACTTAGCCAGTCCCAAAATAGTTTGAATGTCCGAAACATTATAAGCTGCTCGATTAGCTATCCCCGCTAATTTCCCATGAAACGGAAACATATCCTCATACTCCATAAGTATCCCGGTGACTCCAATATTCTTCAGAAAGGGGAAAAGTGTCTTATAAGCCTCCACAGTAGGAGGCATTCCTTTGAGATCAAAATGTACCATTTTGTGTTTCAAGTTGACCACCGGGGATCCCTGCGGCTCATTATTAATTCCAGGTACATTACCAACCCCCGCCGCATCGCCTCTATCAGAAGAGCCAGGTCCCACGAAGCCTTGTTCCATCATCATAATCACGTCACTACGAAAGGAATCTCCAGACCCTGCACCACTTCCCAGTCTACTGCTACCAATGAAATAAGTTTTCCTCGCACTGGACAAACTATACACCTTCCGGTACAAGTGGATCGCATAAAAGATAAGTGTGCAAAAAAACACAACACAAACAACTCTGATAAAGAATCCTTTCCTAACTGTTACAGTACTCTGGCGTAATGTCATTTTCATTTAGGCATTGGAACATTTGTGCCGAATCGATAATCTCCGCTTCTACCACTGCGGACGTCTCACCGAGCCGTCACGTGCCATAACTACTCTGGCCAACCTCAGATTTTGATGCGCCGTTCGGTTATCCCCCTGATAACATCATCCTCACTCTCTCGAGATAGATATTGCTCTGCCACCTCCCACTCCACTTCCAACCTGTCTTCTCGTATTCCTCGTCAAATCAAGAATTATATGTCGTCAATACTCAAACGTCAGTTTCAACACAAAGAAGCGAAACCTGCATTTAATGCAATCTTGCTCAAACAACAAGGCGGATACAACCCTACTAACCTTTCCAATTTAATCAACTTATTATACGGCATTTCTTCTCTTCCAAGTTCCAAGTTGCGTCGCAATGGAAAGCTTGAATGATACTTGACCTGATGTTTTTGTTGCTGCTGCAGCTGCACTCCTCTTTTCCCACACATACGACGACAACAACAACAACCAAACATCCTCGACAAATACTGCCTCAACATCCGAGGTTTTTGGAATGGGACAGTTTAACAGCTCCAAAATTAAACGACCATTTATCACTGTAGAGTTAGGATAACTTAAAATTCAAAAAGTGTTCGAAAGTGTGTTGAACAGGGATTTCAAAAAGTAGTGATGTGCAACAGTTGTGGTGTCCGTGTGAAGTGGATGCCCCCTTAAGCTAAAAGTACACTTTCCGTCGGTATCAGTCATCATCAATTATGATATCATCAGCATCACCCAATATTGCCCACTCTAGAAAGTGAGGTTCAAATCGAAGTAGGCTTAGGCTTAAATGAAGCCCACGCAGAATTGAGTGAGAAGTGAGATGATGAGGATGGTTCTCTCTACTGTCAGCTGGCAAACATTTTGA
>JAQIXX010004814.1:0-15327 GCA_034700605.1 Willowsia nigromaculata
TTTCCCAGAGGGCAGGTAAGAAATTTCCCGTCCTGGAGGTCAGGAAAAATGTTGCCGTACTGGAGGGTCTGTTTTCCGACCTATGGAGATCTGGCCGTGTTGGCTTTATATGCTGCTTAATACACGGGTTAAGACTAGATTTGCTTTATGTAGGTTCAAATTTTCCTCCAATCAAAATTTCAAAAAGGAGAACTCGTATATATATGCTGTGAGTTTACATGAATAAATTCGAAGCGACCTCCGATTTTCAATACATTTCGTGTAGCTACCAATGTTCGAATTAAATATTTGAAATCTTCATGGTTGTTAAAGAAGTGTGATTTATCATGTTATACATTTATTTTATAGGTAGGAGGTCTCTAAATATCGTAAAAGTTAACAAAATCGCAATATTTCATTGAACTCAACATGTGGCGCCATCTTGCAAATATCACAAGAATGTTTTGTGCACTGCGGGGTATTTTGAAAATTTTGTCCCAGAGGGTTAATCCGCGAACACGCTTGCAGCTGGACAGTCGCTACACCGCCGTGTTCCTCACTATAGAAAAAAAACGTATATAAACGAATACTCGATCTGCTCTGGCTACAGTTATCTTGATTGTTAAATTATGGTGATTCAGTCGAGTTTGTGGTAACGATTTATCTCTTAAATCCTTCTGCCATGATCACTTTCTGTGACGATGATAAAGTAAATGCAATCATTAAACAATAAACATATACCTACCCATCCACTAATGCCGGAAACTGGACATCATAAAATATATATTCATGTCTTTCGCTATCCTACCCCAACGCAACGGTACTGTTATGGAACGCAAATTGATTCATTAGGTAATATATTTAGCCAAAGTTGGTCTATTTGAATTCAACATCTGCTGCACACACAACACGCATATTAAATTACGTAAGCATTTAGGTAGGTACGCTTGTGCATTCATTGAATCACGCCTACCATTTTCTAGAGAGATGAATTAAATCGTCACAACACGTCATATTTCCTTCTCCTTACTTTATTCTTTCTCTTCCACACAATATTGCTATCATTATTTTATTTAACATTGCATGACTTTGATATGCTTCTGCTCGCGCTATTTTATTGTTAGATGTATGCTTATTAGTGAAGGAGAAGCGAAAAATTGTCTTTATAGAGTAGTGAGGTTGTATTAATTATTGCTTCATAATATTTACTTAAACCTGGGTAGAAGCTAACAATGAAAACGCACACAATGAAGTACCAATTCCACTTTAAACAATTTTATTGAAAATTTGGGGAAAGCCCTAGCGTGACAATGTCCTATCTCCATAAACAAGGTGTGTATAACAATCATAATCACGTAATGGTACAAAGTGAGCAGCAGTACGAAACATCATAATATATACTGCATCTAGAAGAAAACTGCGTGAAAACTAAATATTAATACCTTGATGCAATGTGGACTTAATTGCTGTAGAATAGTATGCAAGGTAAATTAAAGCAAAGGATTACTTTATTGTCTGGTCTCCTTTTAATGATATGAAAGAATGATGAACTTTAGAATCCTAAATGAGTAAAGCTGTGTATGACTGAATTTGCAGCATAAGCAATGCATATGAACGTGTCTTATGTGAGCGTCTAATGTGTAACACTGTCTAAAAAATAATTATCATTGAAGGATTCCATATTATCACAACAATATATAAGTACACAGTTTCTCTTCTTTTTTAAATGCAATGATAAGTAGTTGAGTACAAAAGGGTAATAAACAACGTATATTACACATCGTATATAAAGTGATTTAGACAAAATATTGCTACCAAAATAGATTTGTAAGCACTGATTATTACTGATATGCATTTTAATAATCCACTTTGTGAACACTTTAATAAATTATGTGGTTGGATCCGTTTAGCTGAACAACTGAGCGTCTTCTGTTTGACGTTACCATTTTATTATAACAACACATACACAGCACGCATTTTTGATACATATAAGCATCCATCATCACCACAATGTTTTACTGAAAATAAGTTCTTTTTGGTTGAGAAACTGGGGCGGAATAGACAGGGCGTAGGTGGTTATACTTTATACTATGTAAGATGTGACTATTCCGAAGCAAGGTAAAAAAGGAGCATTCAAGTTTAACTACAGACGCATGTAATAACAACACTGCAACCTTTTGAGTGATTTCTGTTATCCCTGGAGTTTAAGAAAAATGAGAAAGCAGTAACTCGGGATTTGATCCAATCCAAAAACCTAGGAACAGAGATAGAAACCGTTTTTTACTATATAACTTTATTGCCAATGCTATAAATATAATTATTTATGCTCACAATGTATTTAATAACACATTATAGTGCCAGACAGACAGACAGACAGACTAGCCTCTAGTAATTTTTAGAATGTACTTTGCGTTACTTAATAATCAAGCTTTACAACAATCACGAGAAGCTACCTATTCAATTTTCAAGAGAAATATTTCATGGTACTACTATACGCATAGTTTGTAGACATGAAAGCTCTTGAGCTCCCTCGAATTGTGCACCAGTGCACTATATGCATGTGCAAATTTAATTTGAAGTTTTTCAGTAACTATACTACTTGCTACTTTGATGAGTTAGTTGAACACACTCCTATTCAGTGGATGCATGTAAGCACCACTGCCACTACGTTGATGCTATTCGAATTTCAAACATGAAAAACAGTATAGTGTATATAGGAGCCTTTTGAATTTTCAAATGACAGTTGTAAAGGGTTTTTATAACAATGAGCATTGAAAAGCTCTGCTGAAGCTCATATTACATTCTTTTCCTGAACAATGATTTAAGTCCTCCATCCCAGCTCACACTCATGAATTTTTATTCTTTTTATACCCAACATCATAGAGGAATTTAGTCTTCATAAGCAGCCATCAAAATGAATCATAACTCCTAACTGTAATAACGGCCAACCTCTGTCTCTGAAATCATTGCACATTGTGTCACATTCGTATGAAAAGATATTTTGATAAGTTTGGTGGTGACTTCTACATGTGCCAGTGTAGTGATACCGTTCTTCATAGTTTTGAATATTGCAATTGCATGCATTCATATTTATGCATTTTTTTAAAAAGTCAGTAAGCATGTATTATTATATTCTTGAGATATAAAGTGAAGTCATGAACACATACATCAACAACGACAACAAAGTATCCGTAAGAAAAGTAGCAGTATTATTATTAGAAGAGCTCATTATTTGCGGCTTTCTTAAGAGTTTTAAAAGTCAAGTGGAAAGGTGACTCGCTTTGGTCTTGGTGACTGTTTTCACTTCAACTTTGGGGCAAACACAGCCACACTGTATCAAACCAACATGGCAAATTAACATTACAGTTAAGATCTGAGTGCTGCATAAGACGCATCCAATCGTCTCGTGAAAATCTTTGTCGGCAAATGTTGTGGTTTTATAGTGTCAATTTCTCAAAATGTCATTCATAAAAGGTGTAACTGATGATATTGGCGTGGCATTGTGGTTTAAAAGTGAATTTTGTGGTCTTAAGTGTCTTCCAAGCTATCAAAGTAATCTGTAATCAATATTCTTGTCTCAATAATTCTTGAGCTATAAATATCTGGAATCGTAAAGTTCAAGTGCATTTTTTGTACAAAATATTAAGCCAAGAAGTGTGCATAAGTCAGTTGATTGCAGTGCAGTGTCAGTGTACCCCTTGAAACACAAAAATCGGATTCAGTAGGACAAAATTAGGGATAAGTACGGATCGATATACAGAATTAACCCAAATCACAAGGTACATTCTTATTGTTAGTTTATGCATAAGTAAATCAAGTCAGTACAGTCTATGTGTCTGTTAGCCTGAAATTTATTGATGTACTTAACATTTGAATCATTGAAGGTTTTTAATTTTGCGAAATTTAGCTTGCATTATCCCAGCATGTATGATATAAAATCGTGGGGAATTTTTATTCCATCATTTTATCTACATAATAAGAACCTCTTCATTTCTTGACGATGACGGCATAATATTGTACCTTACCTACTGTGTACACTGACCCTTTAATTTCACAAAAAAGTATGTTTTGGCAGGGATCAGTTGCCAAAAGATTTTGTATATGTAATCGTAAATTACTTGTTGGCAGTTTGCACCTTGCACCATCAAACAATTTTCTTTAGAATGATGTTTTATGTTAAGTCCAATTCAATGGTTTGATGCATTTTTTATATCATGAATGAATCATGATTTAATGAATGAGCTTATCAAACATTATCTGTTTTGTCTCAAATGAAAATAATATAGATGTCACGCGGTTAACTGTGGCTACTAGTTAATCGTAATCAGAAACTAGAAGATTACCCACATACATCATTAGTATTGGAAAGTAATTATCTAAAATAATCAACAAATTTCAATAAAATTTTGAAAGAATGTTAGAATATCTTGCTAAATCTGATAAGAAAGCTATTGTTTATTTGTAATAATGGAGATTTTACTTCATAAATAGATCATTCAAATAATACATGGGAATTTCCAATCTGTGTAATTTGTGTGAAATTGTTTGAAAGATTATAGTGAAGGTGCTAATAGTCAATTCCAACTTTTAGAAACTCAATACACAAACTTAAATTACAACTTGAACATTGGTAATATGATATTGCTCTTGAAGGTTTCTTCAATTTTGACTAGAGACATTAATTGATGGCAAACGAAGGTTTCAGAAATGCATTTTGGTTTAAATAATTCGCAACTTATTTATGAGCCATCTACATACCTGATACAAAGATAGACCTAACACAGAATGCACAAAAATGTAGCTTACTGAAAAGATACATACACTCAAGGAAATGAATTTTTATTCACGCTAATTTCCTGTCAGATTGTTTTGCTTCTTGCATTTGTTTGCACATAGCAAGCAAACATATCTTGTTGTTTGGAGTAGACATGAGACAACCCTTTTGTAAGTCAATCGTACAGCGCAGCGTATTATTTTCGACAATCAAGTAGAAAAAACAAATCTGCAACGCGTTTTAAACCCGTTGGATAATTCCTACTTTTATTTTCTGGCAATCTCATTTCCGGTCTGAATCTGAAGGAGGAATGTGTTTTTAAATAAAGTCCAAGTCCATTATTTAAACACCTCTTGAGGCGTACAAGGAAAACGCACATAGTGTTAGGATATTAGGTAGACATGACATGAAATGACTTGGATTAGTTGAAACAGTAGCTTTGCATATAATCTAGAGTGGACCACATGGATGTAAAATTACTTCAATCTAATAACACCTGCGAGGGTTCAAGTTTCCACTTAAAATGTAACGGTTTTGTCAATATTTGAACACTTCACAGCACCCATTTTATCATAAGCTCGTACATGTTTTTCAAAAATATTATTGACATAGTTAGCCATTTCAAATTTAGAGACATCGAGTAGACAGATTTAGAATTCAAAAACGATCAATTTTATTGTAATGTCTGGCTGGGTATTCATCATAGAAATAGCATTTATTGCCGTAAAATGTACCTTGCGACTTGAATGATTTTTATTTCTGATATGATACGGTTTGTGCCACCTACTACCATCATAATAGTAATCACATCTCGATTCTCGATCATTCTTGCGAAGCAGATGATTAATGTGTAATGTGCAATATCTTAAATATTATCATCTTTCTTCAGTGACTCAAGAATCTGCATAGGGAATTATGTATGTTGAATGTTGTTGGACAGTGATGAAAGTGGACACGCGGATGCCTACATTTTCTGCCTAAATTCATGTGCATAATATTTTGCAAAATGTGCATTTTGGTGGCGGATGGGGATGGCGATTTAATAATAGCTTATAGGATGCCTAAGTAATACGTATCATCTAAATATTATAGGTCTTGTGAATGTCTTTGTCTCCTGTATCTACAACATAATAACATGTTGTTTTGGTTGATGCACCATAGTGTATTAAATGCAGTGTTAGGAAAAGGGCAATAATGCACAAAAATATTATTATTTTTTTTACAAAATCTTGAGGAGCGGCATCAGAAAATTTTGGGTCAAAAGAAGCCGGCGAAGCGGATCGGATATCCCATTAACACCTTAAGAACATATTATATGGGCAAAAATGTGTACAAGCGCACTTTCATTGCACAACATGTGCTTTTCATGTGTGCAAAAGTGAACATTATATTATCTGTATCTGTCTTATTCATAGCATAACAAAAATATGGCATCAAATGGGTAACAATGCACAACATTCATCAAAATGTAAAGATGGAAATATTGTGTGCATATATAGATTCGCTTGCTTGCACTATATGATATGAATTATTGCGTACCCATACATATAAACTTATTGTTGCATTTCTGAGCTTACATTGTTGTGAAAATGAAATATATGGTTGTTATAATTCAATGCAATGAAGAATTATATGCTTGTTATATGGTGCGCGGATTTGAATGGCAATGATGACTAAATAACTCTGAATTGTATTGTGCATTTTTACTTTTATCGAAATTATTTATATGCACTTGTTTCCTGCCGCAGGTAGGGGGTGATTTTGCAGGGTTGATAAATTAAACAGGAAAGAGGGTTTCATTTTTCATCCGTTCCTCCGAATCCTGATTTATCTTGTCTGAACTATCATACGTTATCAGGTTTGTAGGTTAGGCCACCTTCGTTTTTTTGTGCTTTTGAAGGTACATCTTGGAACGGACGTATGTGTTTAAAACAATAAATAAAAATGTTAAACTCCTAAAGAAAAATCTAAATTACTTGTTTCCATTCATTCATGGACGTTTAAAAACAGCTTGCATAAATGAATGCATGTTGAATCTTGAGTTTCAACATAATCAAAAGTTGATTTTTCTTTGATAATCAAAGACAAGGTTTACATGTTGCTAAAAATGTAGCTGAAGAGATCCACTGACATATTATGTTGTTGACTTTGTTGTTAGTTTGGCATATCGCGTAAATAACTCAAGCGTGCAAGAATTAGACATGTACAAACACTGCGACAACAATCACGTCAGATACGCAGGTTTGTCCATGCTCAAAGCATTTTGAAATTACTCATATTGCATTCGCTATTTTATTTGACATTGTCCATAATTAGGCGTGCGTTTTTGAAATTCTGTTTATCTTTAATCTTGTATTCATTTAAATTTGCTTCTTGATGGATTTTATACGCGTGTTTGTTATCTACCTATTTCGTAACTTTGATAGCTGCAACACATTTTCATAGCATCTTTCTAGAAGAATGACATAATATTATTGTAGACTTGACTTTTACAACATGGTTTACAATGCCATTATTAACAACAGAGTATCATCGCCAAGTTGAATTTGTCGCAAAGGTGCAAACACGATGTATTTCCTTGGCCCTTTTAATTCTTTTGCGATAGAAGATTTGTCTAATTCATCATTATTCAGAACAGGCAATAAACTACAAGGAATAAAATCGACATAAAGTAAAAGCGAGATGGGGTTAACCAAATTCGTTGAGTAATATTCATATTACTAATGTCTTGTCTTTTCCGTAAAAAATATTGTCAAAATTGTATTTACAATTTTCTCATGAGCTAACTTTTATTGTAAACCCTTCAAATGATTGACTTATCATTTTATGTGTGTGGTTTTCGTGGCAAAGCTAGTTTGGATTGGAGTATATACGTACAGGCCTTACCGAATCAATTTTGAAACATCAAGATCATGACTGATAGATAACCTTGAGTACCATCCACTAAACTTTGCATAAACGCCGGTTTTTTTGCGGATAGGCTGGTGGAAATTCTCTCAAGTGACAAGCATAAAACTGAAAAGCGTATTATGTTTTAGACTGATTGTGAGAGTAAAAACATCAGTACAATAATGCCTTAAGAAAACCTTATCCAATTGTCAATTATTGTCTACAATTGAATTACCTGTCAATATTTTTAATTTGAATGATTTGCTTATCCTGATTTCAGCTTTCATTAATGAACGAGAATAAAGGCACTTGAATTTTAAGACTTTGTTTTCTCTTTCGCATGTACAGGTATAAATCGTCCCTACTCCATTTTCAACAATGTGACCTAATCGTACCAAAAAAAAAATTCACTCAACGGTGCCTTTGTGGGTACCATATATTTTGGAAAAAGGGATCATTTGGAGGTTTTCGACAAACCTGGGAATTTATTTTATACAAAACGGGTGGAATGGATTTAAATGTACAAAGAAGCAAACATGTTTAGAAGTAAGAATAAGTACTTTGGTTCTATTTCGTTCCTGGTACTCAGCGTGTTCACGCTGCTTGTATCAGGTAACAAATGCCCACCTGCCGAGTCAATAATGCCATGTCGTTGTAGGGGAAGAAGTGATCAGGTTCAAGTTTGGTAAGTTAAACTTGAAAAATTACAATTGGAATGAGTTTTAAAACCATTACCACCATTAATTTGAGTTAAATGTAACCAAATTTTTACTGGCATTTGTGTTTAGGTGCAGTCACAGTGATCTAGAAAGGGTTAATGGAGCCCTTGAAAACTTGATGAGACTACGTAACATGCCCGCCATTGATGAACTTATTGTTGAAAACAATAGAATGCCAACGCTGCCTGCCAGGGCATTTGGCGCATTGCAGGTAAAACACAATATTACTATGTTTTCCTTGCCAATAAGTCAATATATAATTTACTCAATTGGATTTGATCAGCATTTGTGGCATTATGTTTCTGAATGTTAGATTGGAAGACTTTTATTAAGAAACAATGGCCTTGAAGGCTTTTCCAGAAATGCATTTGCGGGACTTGAGGATTCCCTTGAGGAGCTGTACATTGTCGAAGAGAAACTGGTGGACTTTCCCTTTGATGCCATTGAAAAACTTCGCAATCTTGAGGCGTTTACTTTAGAAAAAAGCAGAGTTCGTTTACTTCCCAGATTTAATGGGCTCAACAGACTGAAACATATACGAATTGATGGGTCGCTCATCTCAGGATTTCCGGTGGGGGCTTTCGCAAACATGGCATCTGTGAAGCAGATTCACGTTGTCAATTCCGACGTCACCACACTTGCCGAAGGCATATTCGGAAGGCTTGAAAACCTCGTGTTGGCAAACTTTAGTAATAATCGTATAGATCATGTACAGCGGAGATGTTTCGCTCTACTTCCCAGATTAGAGGTCAGTAGACGGCTCGATTCTTTTACTCATATTCGCTTTACTCGTCTTCTTTGAAGTACTCTCTGCTTTACATTTTTTGCACATCCGCGAATTCAGTGTAGCATACCGATAGTACAGGATACTACAAGATGCTTTTTTCAATTTATTTATACAAGCTCCTTTGTATCATTTCATTCACTGCACAACCAAGTATCCAAACAAATAATAGCGATACAGGATGCCTCACAATTTCAAAAATTCAATTTTCATAACGAATGACGCATCTTCTTTTTCACGATACTTTAAAGTTGAATCATAATGCGTCATTTTTACACAATATCAAGCACGTGAAATCAATCCTTATCTAAAATGTTGCACTGTCACCAGTGGAAAATCAAAGTTGATGACTGTCGGGATGCGGATGACTGTTGTAAAAACTGAGAATTTGCGATGTAAAATGTCTCTGTAATGTACTATGAACCATTGTTGTGCGCAACCTCAAAGAGGCTTTGTTGTGTAGGCTTGCGCCTTGCGCCACGCTTAAACCATCATCCGCCACAGACTTAAAAACCAAAAAATTACAACATGTTGGTAGACAGTGATTTCTTTGTTACAGAAAGAAAATGATTATGCTGGGGTTTGATGCTTTGATCCTTGTCTTTTAATAATGACTCTCTTTTTCGCACTTAACTTGAATGAAAATGAAAGCGAGAAAAATGTGAATATCTTTTTTAGAAAAAATGATAATGACTGAATCACGCCTATCATCAAAAGGTTATCTTGTTATCAACGTTATATAGCACAACTAAAAATATAAGAGCACATTAAAATGAAAAAGAAACTGAAGTGTAAAAGCTAATCGTAGTAATTAAATACTTTATCATCGAGATAGTTTGAAACTGCCATGAATAATAATAAATGCAAATAATATATTGTTGTTTTCGTATACAATGTAGATCTTGTCAATTGCAAACAATCACTTGGAGGAAGCAATGCCAGTAGGGCGCGCAGTTGAGGAGCTCATCTCATTGAAATCGTTAGACTTGTCGAACAATCGCTTTAGACATTTGCCGGAAGGATCCTTTGTCAATTTGAGGACGTTACAGTCATTGAATCTCGGAGGGAATAGTATAAGCCGTGTATCGATGCGCTCGTTTGCTCACCTCCCTGCATTACGAAAGGTGGGTCTGAGTTATTATTATTTTTTAAGCGTAAGCTTCTTATTGGTTTCGTTCGTGCCTGTCTGTCGGGCCAGACGATACCTTTCGAACGCGTTATCGAATTCGCTTCGAATTTGGTGCGCAGGTACCTGAGATCATGAGTAGGAAGCCTATTGAATTTAAGGCTTCTAGGCTTCATGACGGGCAACATATGTAAGGTACCTATCACTGAGAATTCACAGATACAAGCGTGGTAGGAAACTGGGAAAAAGTACTCGGAGGTTTTCGAGGGCGCTGAATTCAAATCTTTTGTCAGATTTGACCTCAGGGCAGCCCTTGGTGGCGAATTTGGCTTTTTAGTGATACAAGCGGGTTAATGAACTGGAAAAAAGTACTCGGGGGTTTTCAAAGGCGCTGAATTCAAATCTTTTCTCAGATTGGACCTCAGGGCCACCCTTGGTAGCGATTTTGGCTCCTTAGTGATTATAGGGTGCTGAAGGGTTGAAAATGAGTTTATGGGGGTTTTAGAGGGCACCGAGCTAGAATCTTTTGTCAGATTGGACCTCAGAGCGCCCCCTGGTAGCGAATTTGGCTTCTTAAGGGTTCTCGGGAACTGAAAATTTGTTTAAGGTGCAGATTTCGAATTTTCTGTCAACTTGTCCATTAATTACGGTTGTTTCGTTGTCAATGGGTGCTTACGCTCCTTCGGTACTCCGGTTTATTTTCTTTATTCACGAATTTTTCTTTGGGACGTCCCATAAAACCCCAATTACGAATTTTTTGTTTACAGGTTGATCTCAGTTTTAATGAGCTGAGAAACTTTCCTAAGATGTTTTTCGATACAACCCCACTTCTGGAGGAGATAAACTTGAGAAATAATTTACTCGGCTCGGCAAAGGAAATTGGAGAAATGTTGGAGACAATGAAGTCACTTCGTTATTTAAATATCGCGCAGAACGGATTGAAAGAGCTTCCAACAGGGGCCATTAGAGGGCATACACATCTAATAAAGCTAGATTTGAGCGGAAATCATATTTCGTCATTGCAAAAGGAAGCCTTCAAAAACGTTCCCTCACTTTCTGAGATAAGGTAAATAAGATAAGACAATTTTTTAAAGAATAATACATAATTTGAATAATACAAATGACACAAATGACTTTAATTAGTTTAAAGAACAACTCATTGATTGAGTTACCGTTGGATGGGCTGGCATGGGATATTCCAGCATTGAAGGAACTAGATCTGTCAATGAATAAGCTTACTTCCACTTCTATGACTGCAAATGCACTTCAAGGTAATATTTCGAATTCTTACATAAAATGTCCAATTGAACGTGATGAAACTATATCGTATAGCACGTTTGTAGAAATATGCAAATATTTAATTTTACCAGAGAGAAGAGAACTAAATTACTATTACTAGATACTTGATCACGATAATATGACATGTTAATAGGTGATTTTGTTTATGGAATGATTTTTAAAGTACATATTGTACTCATGAGTCGGGGTGCTAAAACCAGTTGACTACAAATTGTATAAACTGAACTTCTAAACCCGTTAATGAATTCTATTCAATTCAAGGTCTTCCAAGTTTGGTTCGGATTGATTTATCCCATAACGGGATTAAATCTCTGGGCCAAGGTGTGTTCTCAAAAAATAAGGAGATGAGCTTCTTGGACTTATCGGATAACGGGCTCTCAACCATTTCATCAGAATCGTTTCAGGTAGTAATGGAAATTGTTTAACAGAAACATTAGTATTTGTTTTGCTTAAGCGTATAGTTTTTGGAGAAACAAATTGCTGATAAACGAAACGAAATTTTCTGTTTAAAAATATTTCATTGAAAAAAACGGAAAACGTTTAAAAACGTTAAAAAATATATAATATATGAGCCTTTCATTCTACAGTCTTTTAAAGGGTTAATTGGCATAGTTTTGCATAATTGCATTTAAAAGTTGCAGATTTTCATCGTGTCGTTTACATAATTTTACAGTGCAATCATTACACTAACATTCCTTTAAATCGTTAAAAAGTTTTAAGTTCATTTTTGATAAAAGAATTGCTGCTAGAAGCTAGAACTGCTCAGTTACAATGTTTGTTTTGCATATGAAGCCGTTAAGCAATGCGTATCTGTTTGACTTCATCATGCTACATAGCAAAATTGTTAATAAAAAATAAATGATCATAATAATAAAATTATTTCTTATTTGTTCGCAAAACATAATTTTTATAATATATTGTAAAGGTGGAGAATCCGAGTGAATGGATGACAAAGTATGTTTAAACTTAAAACAACACTATTGAACACTATAATACTATACTATAATTTTTATTAAAAAACCAGGTAAAATATGTATGCAGAGAAATATTATTATTTGCTAATAATGCTACTATAGTTTATAAATAACCTTTACACGGATTCTGATATTGTGTATCAACCAGACTTAGAGTTCTCTCAAATTACTGGATTTCTTTCTGCTGAGAATTCCATTTAGGTTCTTTGTATTACAATACACAAGCACATTCTAAAGTTTTTCATGGTATCTTTTACCACAGGATCATCACATTAATGTCCTGCATATTTTTAGTTGGAATAGTGTGGGATTATGAAGTGAAAATTTTCGATTGATACTTGAATATGCGTAATTGGTAGGTTGACTGGGTTGTCTTCTTTGTAATTGTAACTGAGCAGTACTAACACATTCTTGCTCTCATCAATCTCAATCATAGATTTTTGGAAATTTTCTGAAACGTATTTAAATGCGTTTATTATTATTTGATGTTAGAAAACAACGAAACAAAGCGCTTACAAAATATTTGATAAAAAACACTTGATTTGTTTATAAACGTTTCAAATCTGCCCTTATTACTGGTTTCAGGGACTGCTTAAACTTACTAGATTGGATTTGAGTCGTAATCACTTGGAGTCTATTCCCAGCGGAGCATTTCGAGATTTGAAGTCCATGCAGAGCTTGAACCTCGGAAATAATCGCATTAACAATGTACCCGCTAACATGCTCCATGAATTAAAATCGTTGGAGGAACTCAATCTGAAAAGCAATTCTCTCAACCACATCCCGGCAGGATTCTTTCAAAATCTCCCAAAACTCCGGCAACTCAATTTAAAAGAAAATTCGATTTCTTCACTCCAAAATAAAATGTTTGCGGGGTTATCAGGCCTGGAAAATTTGAAAATCTCGTCTAATCAAGTCTCCCACTTTGATGAGTCTGTCTTCGATGACATGATAACATTAAAAAGTTTAGACATTTCAAGCAATAGGATTACAAGACTTCCTTCAAGGTCCTTTAAAAACTTGCCTTCCTTGGAAAGATTCGAGGCTCGGGAAAATCGTATTTCCTCTTTAGAAAATGGCGCACTCGCCAATTCTGAAGGGCTGCAAATCCTTGACCTAGCCCACAACGCACTTACGTCGGTGCCTGAACTTGTCAAGTCTTTCAGTCTCCTTAAAGTAGTAGATTTGAGTCACAACCAGATTCCAAAAGTTGATGCGGACACGTTTCGGAAAGCTGGAAATCTTATGGAACTTTACCTGAACGATAATAAACTTAAAGAACTGCAAGCGAAAACCTTTGAGGTGAGAAATAGTTAAGTTATATCCTAAGTATCAAATGTGAAAGCAGAAGTGGAGAAAGCTGCACTTGTAGTTTCATGGACATATAATGCTTTGTTCCTTCAAGTCTTGAAATGCAAAAAAAAAATCTGATAAATTTATTTCAGAATCTTGGCTCACTGACTATTCTCGACTTGGATGGCAATGATCTGGAAGAAATAAAAACGGGCACATTTCGTAATCTTCCCCGCCTAATTTATCTTCGTTTATCAAGAAACAAACTGCGAACCGTTCACAACAATGCATTTTCGGGCTTGAGTGCTTTGGATGGATTAGACTTGCAGGAAAACGATCTAGAATTGATGGCTGACAATGCGTTTTCTTTGCAATTGGGATCTCTAAAGTATCTCAATATTAGCAACAATAACTTTGACAGCATGGCGAAAATGGGACTTGGACCCTTGTCCTCCCTCGAAGTCCTCGACATGAGTTTCAATCGGTTGAGCGGAGTGGATGCTAAAGCTTTAAGGCATTTAATTTGGCTGGTCGAGCTAAGGGTATTTGTTGTTTCCATTTACATGTTGGCAGTTGTAGTATGGAATCATCGTTTTTTAAATGACCATCTCATAAAAATAAGACATGTATTTTTTCAGATGAATGACAACGGAATTTGCACAATTCCAACGGGAACCTTTGACGCTATGAGTAGGCTGAAAATGCTTGTTCTGAAAAATAATTCTTTGGCTCATTTGTACGAGTCTGTGTTCTACAAGCTCCGCAACAATATCGCTTTCATTGATGTTTCTGGTAAGCACACAACAAGACAACAACCTTGTTGACGTCAGCATATTTTGTGCAGTATGTTTGCATCCCATTTTCTCTTTGATGTGCTTTTGCAAACAAGATTGTCTTCTGGTTTTGTGCAGGTAATCCGTTATCCTGTGATTGTGAGATGATTTGGTTGCGTAACCTCATGGCAAGAGAGGCTATCCAGGAGTTGTCTGATTCAATCTGTGATGGACCTAATGAGCTTCACGGGGTTCCTTTGAAATCAGCAAGGCCTGGAAGGATGATTTGCTCATCGGGCGCTAATCGAGGTCTCTCTAATGCCATTTCGGATACAAAATGTCCTCCACTTGCAAAGTCCAGAAGAAAGCCTCGCCCACACATTGTGGAAATCGAAGACCATCCTGTATTTGCAAACAATGCCTACCCAGAGGCAAGCCAAAATGAGTTGCGTCATAATAACAGGAGAAAGGAGGATAAATTGATTGAATCCAATGATTATGTTGCGGGCGACACTCCAACAATCTATGCTGGCAGTAGTACCAGCAACACGAACACTAAAGTATGCAGCGGTGGCAAGCATTTATGAAATAACAAAAGTTTTGATGATACATTGCATTGATAAGGTAAACAATTAACTGATACTTTAAATCTACACAGGCAACCCAAGATGATGTTCGAAAATCGAACTCCGTGTTTGGAGGTCTCTCCTCCCTGTT